>APFE030218288.1:13381-51865 GCA_000404065.3 Pinus taeda | reverse complement strand
AATTTTATTGACCACCGCCCCCACGAGCGGCCGAGCAGTGGCTATTTGATTCCAAGAATCGAATAGCCACTTCCCAGCCACCCCCACAGGCAATTGGGCAGTGGTTATCTGATTTTTGAAATCAGATAGCCACCACTCAGCCACCTATGGGGGTGGCCGGGTGGTGGTTATCTAATTCTCAGAATCGAATAGCCACCACACGGCCGCCCGTGGGGGTGGGCGGCCGAGCGGTGGCTATCCGATTCTAAGAATTGGATATCCATCTCAAGGGCAGTCAGGGGGCGGTTATTCGATTCCGAGAATCAGATAGCCACCGTTTTTTTGCTGGTGGGGGTGGTTATCCGATTCTCGGAATCGAATAGCCATCGCCTAACTGCCCATGGGGGTGGTTATCCAATTCTCGGAATCTAATAACCATCGCCGGAATGCCCGTGGGGGTGGCTATCCAATTCTTAGAATCGAATAGCCATCACCCAGTTTCCCATGGGGGTGGCTATCCGATTCTCGGAATCGAATAGCCACTGCCCAGTCACCCATGAGGGTGGCCGGGCGGTGGCTATTTGATTCTCAGAATCAGATGGCCATTGCTCGGCTGCCCGTGGGGGTGGCTGGGTGGTGGCTATCTGATTCTCAGAATCGGATAGCCACCCCCATGGGTAGTCCGGCAGTGGTTATCCGATTCTGAGAATCGGATAGCCACTGCCTAACCGCCCATAGCCACTGCCTGACTGCCTGTGGGGGCATGGCCTTGCGTGGCGAAGCTACGTGCAGATATATTTTTTAAAGTTTTAATCGTAAATATATGTTTTTTAAAGTTTTAAATGTTTTTTATTTTTTAAAAATTGAAAATATATGTTTTTTTTTTTAATTTTTAAATGTTTTTTTTTTTTTCATACACATACACACACACACACATATATATATATTAAATTTAAAATGTTTTTAGGTTATATATATTTTATTTTTAATTTTTTTTGGTTTTCTTTTTTAATTTGACATAAAATTTTAAGTGTCAAAATTTGTTTAATTTAGAATAATTATTTACATTTCATACATTAGAAAATTTAAAGTCAAAAATAGGTCTTTTAAAAAAAGGGCCTGATGCAGAATCACCACTTTTTTAAATCAGCATGCATATTACTAACATTCTAAAACATAATGTACACAAAAAATTTAAAGTGCCAAAAACTATGCTCTAAAAAAAATATGTGTGTTCTGCATCCCCCTTTTCAAAATTGGGTCACTCTTTTGCTATCTCTATGAAACGGGTAACAGTACCAATTCTTGTTTCAAAGTTTACATTGTTCCTTGTATGAAAGCCACGTGTGAGACCAGTCTGTGGCAAAGTATCCATCTAACTTGCTGGACTAGTCTTTGCTGAGCAGCAGACCATATGCTTCTGGTATGTCCAAAACAACTATGTTGATTCACTGGTGGACTCGACTATCATGGGATAGTCAGATGATCATGTCTTGTAGTTCACCAATGGCTGGTACTGATGTTCTGTCAAGTTGGATGATTCTCCCAGATGTTTCACTCCATTGTGCATTGATCTTCTTAGCAAAGGAGAGTGGCATGACATTGGCTGCTGCGTTAGAATAAACAAAGTAGTTGTGGACATTGTAGTTGAAAACTGTGAATGAAAGCAGGAATGGGGGTAACCTGAGTTTTCTTCTTCCATCCGAAGTATATTGATCACAGTGGATAATGATCCAGGAGGTGTGCATGCTCCCTTGTTGGTAGAGGTCGCGCTATTTGTTGTTGTTTGTCCCAATGCACACAACAGGATATCTCACTGACTTTTTACTTTGGCTAACTTGAACAAATTGATGTTCATTCGAGTTTTCTTCATATCATCGACTATGTTGTAATCTAGAGGTCGTAGACTCACCAAGGTGCCTGGGGTGGAACGGATGTTCGTGCTATGCATTTTGCAACCTGCTACCTATGGACGTGCTCTTATCCGTCGCTGTCTTCCCGAACTTTCTTTGTGTTCGTTACTTTGAGGGAGCAGGTGGATCAACCTTCTTCATCAGTTGTCTTATTTTCTCTTGCATCTCCTCAAGTGTAGGGGGAGTCCCTTTACTACTGATATGGTAACGATTCATTTTTCTTTTGGGGTTGCTTCTTGGTTTTCATCTTCGATACTACTTGTGAACACTAATATGCATTCACCACATGCCCAGAACTTGGTGCTTCATCAGGTGCAGCCTCTTCATTATCATTAGTGTCTTTCAGTTGCTCCTGTATGTTACGATCTACATTGAGTGTATGAATACAGACAAAGGTAACAACTTGCGTCCAATCCGAACAAGAGTTCTCAGGATGAAATTCTTCATGGAAGGAACATAACTTATGATCAATGCATTGATTGAGTTGTAACATAGGCTTCTTCCAAATTTGGAACCAAACCGGTTGTTTCTTGATGCGTCGATTGATGAACTACTTTCCTATCTTTGTCTAGGCAAATGGCTGCTTTTGAATGTGTCTGTCTTCCGTTGCTTGAGTTAGGACATTTCGGTGGTCAAGTTTTAACAAGGCGAGTGAGTGTCTCAATATCATTTGCTTCCTTGTCTCTGCCCTTGCTCATCATTTTTTGGGGATTTCTACTTGCATCCTTGGAGTCTTTAGTTGATTCATCATCCTTGATGAATCCAATGGTGCGCAAGTCTTTCTCAACAACAATATCCTCTTCGCAACTTTCTAAAAGTGTTGGCTTCGCAAATCACTTGACGAACTGTGCAATGGTGGTTGGAAGTGTAAATGTGTAATAGTCGACAGTGATCGAGTCATGAGGTTTGGTGTCTACTGCAAACTTGTTCAACATATGCATAAAACTCTAATTGAAACCTTTCACTTTCTCTTTTCCATCCATATTGAGGCTCCCCAATTCTTTGAGTAGCATGGTTGGGGTCATGTCATCAACAAACTTTTCAAGGAACATACGTTTGAAAGAACCCAAATTCTATATGGAGTTGGGTGTAAGGCTGTGATACCAAGCAGTTGCATGGCCATCCAAGGTGCATGGAAACAATCTACATGCTACATCGTCATAACGTACCTCAAGGGTCTGCAGCTATAGGTATAAGTTTTCTAAGTTGTCTTCTACCTTCAACATGCTATTAGGGTTGAACTTGATGTTCATTGTCTCTGATTGATTCGTAATCTTATGCAGAACAGTTGAGAGAGCCAATGGTCCCTAAGTCATTAATTCAAGATTTGGATCAGCCATCTCTTCATCCTCTTCATCCTCTTCGTCTTCTTCCTCTCCTTTGGAATTTTATGGTTTTGGATTTGAGTCTATCGGTTCATCTTTGCCTCCACCTCCTCCGCTACCTTCCCCTATGCCTCCTATACTGGAGTTCGATCCCAAGACTACAAGAGTGCCTTGTTTGTCTTCAAAAAAGATTGGAGGTTCCTCTCCATCTTCAATAGATTCTTCCAAACCTTCAAGAGTAGCAAGGACTTCTTCTTCCACCAATGATACAACAACCCCTGTGGGAGTGGCTTTTGGCTTCTTCCATGTGTGTGGAAGATACTGTATGCATGGGATCAGTCTGACTTCTTTCGCAAACTGGCAAGTGATGGGACGGATGGAGTGAAGGCGTTGATATGAAATCTCATGTTCAATTCTAGGAGGTGATGGGTAACCAGCTATTGAGTCATGAGAGAGGGAGTGTGAGTTACTGCCTTGACCATATGGTTGATGAGTGAGTGTGAGGGGAATTTTAGCCATGTACAACTGGCTTCCCTCCTTTTAGTGCCAGAAATGTTGATGGTGCTGGACCCGCCAACATTTAGGGGATCACCCTGATATGAAGTCCCAACTAGACCTCACACCGTTTGTGGTGAGCACTAGTATTACAGCAATAATGTTGCAACTCCTTAGCTACCTTCTTTACTCTTATCAACCCGGTAGTTCGTAACAAACCTAGAAGGGACGGTGCTATATGCACAAGTACTAGTTCTTACTACACGTTGTCACTTGGTTAGTGGTGCAATATCACTAGGAGCTCAAGCAAACTTCTATGGGTTCAAGAAGAAGCTCTATATGTGATGAAATGAGAGAAAGACTACTCTACAGATACTACTCTAACTGCAGAAAGGAGAAAGACTGAAATGTAAAGCAAACCAAGTAAATCCTACTTAACCAACTAATCCTACTTTTGCACAAAGCACTATGAAAACCATGAAGAGAATGCCATTTATCTATTCAAAGAAGTAAACAACATCTAACTAAGCTATTACTGGAAGTAAATGAGCAAAAAACATCTTTTTGGATTTTTATGTATTTTTATGTGAATTTGACATATATTTGATTTATTGTTTGTGAATGTGGCAGCGAATAGGTGGTGTTGAAAGGTGGTTTTGGGATTTGAGAGGATGTAGGATGTTGTGGTTGGGTCCTAGAAGGTCTCAAGTGGCCTTCTGGAGGCTTTTCCCACACTCGGACTTCAAAAGAAAGCCTATATGAAAATCTACAGGAGGACAAAGGAAATATACTGGAGGAAAAACAATGTTCTACAGGAGGCCTGTAGGAGGAGGCTGAGAAAAGTTTTGGCTATTTTGAGTGTGTGAGAGTGGGTTGAAAAGGTTGATGAAGGTTGGAATGAAGTGTTAGGGCACCTAGGGTCTACCAAGAATCATTAGGAGAGAGAAAAATGATTAGATTTTCTCAAGGAGAGAGGAAGGAATTCTATGGAAAATGCAGGAAACTAAGGCAGAATTGAGGGGAGACTTGGGCAATCTATAGGGCTTGGATCAGATGGAGGATGGGATGGCTAACAAGCTAACCTACTGTTAGAAGATATTTTCTACATAGACAACTGACAGTCAACCAATAAGATGAAGCAAGCAACAAAATAAGTGCATCTAGGAAAATAGAGTTTTTCATCCAACTAGTCTAAACTATGATCTTTGAAAGGAAATTCTTGATAAATGTTGCAAGAAAGGAAAGAATGAAAGGATATTGTTGTAAATAAAGAAATGAGCATGATGGAGAAGTTCTGAAGCAAAGCAAACTAGACTATTAACCAACTAAACTCTGCAAACACTAGAAGTCTTATGAATGAGGGAAATCTGTGTTTTTGGGGCAGCAATAGGGTCTTTGCCTCAGATCATGGTCCCAAAGGGAGGAAGAGAGGCTAAGGCACTATTTCTAGCCTTTTGGAACTTTTCTTTATCACTCCTTAACCTGCTATAGAAAGCACAAATGGAAGCAAACTATTGAATCATCAAAAGCGACCTATTCTTGATCATAAAAGAAATTCATCTAACAACAACCTAATCTACAAACTGAAATAAAACATAAAAATACAAGTAAAGAGGAGCTTGGCTACTTGGATTGGGCCCTAACCCAAGAGCTTCACCCCTCTAAGGTAACTCAGTGCTAACTCAAAAAGGATTCCATCTTTATTTCCAAAACAATAACAAGATTACATGAAAATGTCAAAATAATAAGCTCGAAGTTGAGCAGAGTTTACATAAGCAAAAGTACAACAAAAATCCGACCCTAGTGAGGCCCTGGGCCTCTCTACTTATACAAATGAAGCTACCAATAGCTTCCTTAAAATCATGGAGGCTTGTCTCCCAAAACTCGAGATAGTCATTAGTCATCCTCCACTTGCTCGGTTGCCTGCCAATACATGACTTGGATGCTTGTACTCTGAGTTGAATGAAGGGGAATTCAAAGTGAGCAGTAATAAATTAGGGGGATTCCCTCCTATAAGTCCTCTCCTTTGTTCACTTCAAGTTATTGCTGCCATTTTTCCACTGGATCCTTGACTTTGACCACAAAATTCATCAATAATCTGCATTAAACACATATTAGACCACATGGCATCATAACTAACTCAAATCACTCTATAAGCATAAATATATTAGAAAATCATACAATAATCTAAGAGAATGGTTGATTTGACTAGGTTAGGAGGTAAAATGAGCCCATATAATTACCCATTTATGAGGCTCATCATCACCCCCCTACTGAAAGTGTTGCTCATCCTTTGAGCAACTTAGTCCATCTCCTCATCTTTTATGGCCCTGGTGGCCTCCCTAGCATCCCATGCTTCTGATGTGGTCTCCTCTTCCTTGTCATAGAATCTTGCCTTCCTGTCTATTTCTTCCCACTGCTCCTGCTCTTCTTCTTCTCTTCTACCTTCCAACATGCCTAGCAGCAGTGGGGGACTGAATTTGAGGCCAATCCAATTGACCTTCAGCCTCTGCATGGAGTACTTATACATTGGCACTCCCTTTAATGCCTCCCTCATCCTCATTGGGGAATGATATTCCCTGATCTATAGACTGTGTGGTAAGGTGTTCCATCTCCTCATACATGCATGCACATAGTCATCCCCAAGTAACCTTTCCATATCTTCAAAATGTGCAATGGCTTGTGCCTAATCACTTATATATCTAGGGGCAATCTAAGGATTATTAGTAAGCAGGTTATGTGTGTTGATGAGTGCCATGGGGTCTAATGGCTTAGCTCTGATCATTAATGGCTCATTCTGCTCCTTTATCATCAACTTTCTTATTTCTACTGCCCTTAATTCTTCATGGTTCATCCATGAGGCCATGGCCATTAGTTGCAGGTCCCCTAACTTGGAATTGGGGTCCCACACATTCATGTCTATGAGGGCCATGTTATGCAAGTAGAATTCTACCATCTTTGCCTTATCTTCTGATGTGCTTTGGTCACATAGGTCCATAAACTGCCTGTAATCTTGGAAAGGCATTGTGCCTCTTTGTGCCAAAGTCTTTATTTGAAATTGCAACCATTAGTCCTTGAGATAAAGGCCATAGGATTTTTCTGGTGTCCTACATTGCAAATTCCTCAATGGACCAGCTGGCCATGCATGTCAGTTGGGTGTCTTTCTCTTGCAGTTTCCTTCTTAGCAATTCATTCTCTGTTTCAAGTTGGTTTCTTGTAATTGCTTCTCTATGTCTAATAACACTTAACTCTCTACCCATTTCTCTGAGTTTTCTCTCCATATGGCCAATATCCTCAACTCCCTTGGATTTTGCTATTTGCATCCACTCGTGTGTTCTTATTCTCTCTTTCTCTAATTCAAAGAATAGTGGAATTGCAAATTTTTGTGGAATTATTCTTCCCCCCTCAAGAAGATTGTAGTAGGAGCCAAGACTGGGATGGGGATCAGGTTCTTGTAGCTTTGTTTCTTCCTCCTTTCCCTATGGCTATCCTTCTACCCTTTTCTCAAGCTTTTGGGTCTCCTGTAGTTTTGACAGGCTCTCCTATAGAACTGTCTGTGCCTTCTGTAGGACTGTTTTTGGGTCCTGTAGTTCTACCTTTTCTTTCCATGTGGGGGATATAGGAGTCCCCCTTTCATATGTGATAGGTGCCTTGGAAGGGGATTCTTTTCTTTAGGTAGAGGGTGAATCTTCAATAATAATTGGCACTTTTGAAGAAGGCTAGGGTTTCCCTGTTTTGATTCTTGTGCTCTTCCTAGCCTTGAAATACATTGAGGTCTGCCTCTTCCTCTTTTGTCTTGGCTTAATTGGTGTGCTGAGGGCAGTGAGAGTAGCTGCTGCCTCTCTTTCTAGAGTCTTAGGGGACACTTCTGTCTTTTCTGCCCCTTTTTCTCCTCCTTCTATCTCTTTCTCTGTCTCTGTTTGCTCTGTTTCTCCCTACTCTGTTTCTTCAGCTTTCTCCTCCTCTATCTTTGTTTCTTCCTTCTTCCCTTCCTGTTCTTCTAAATCACTAGTTTCCTCACCTTCTCCCCCTTGCTGCTTTTCCTCCTCACTATCAGTAGGACTAATATCATAGGTCAGGGTCTTTATGTCATCTTTAGCTATCATGTTTCAGAATATTTCCCATACTATAGGGAGTGTAAATGTATGAAGGGCTTCTTCCACTAAAATTTTGATTAACCCATGGTGAGCTAGCTACTCTAAATTTCTTGCTTGAACTTTAGTGTTGGAGTCAATGAGAGATTGCATGAGGAAGTAGGGGATGTTGAGCTTCTGAGGGGCTGGAGTGTCCATGCCATACCTTAGTTCATGAAGAATTCTAAAATGGTAACCATAGACAATGTTGTACCTCCCCTCACAGGAAATATATTTCATTATTTTGTAGCTAAACTCATCCCAAGGATATGGTATGCTAGCCCTTCTAATGCCATTTTTATCCTCTACAGGGGTTTTATTTTTTTGGAAAAACTTTTTCTTAGTAGCTTGGCCAATTGGTTTCTCATCCTTACTCCAAGGAAATCCAAGAGGAAGGGTAGTCACTCAGAGAACCCGCTCATTATAGGAATAGAATAAACCTAACTGCCTCTATTTTACTTATACTGCCTTCTACCCCACCTCTTCTACCACTTGAACAACTATTACTGATTTCCCTATACCACTTCTTTCATTCATTGCTTAGTTGGGACTACTATTTACCTCTTTTCAGGACGGCATGACACACCCTTACTTATAACCTATTATTGTTTCAACCCTACTGATAAATTCAAGGGTTATCTCCATAGAAATACCTCTAAAGGTGACAATGGCATGTGTTCTGGTGTGAGGGATCAAAGAGTGGGCAAATTCTTGAGCAATTTCCTCATCAAACCCTCAGAATTTCTCAAAAAAGTTCATCCAATTTGCTCTTGTGAATATGTCCATTACTTGGGGATGTGCATGGATCCTAGAGGAGTTGGTAGGCTCCTTCCTCATAAAATCTCCTGTCATTTTGTTTATGCTTCTTTGGGAAACCAAATGTGGAGATGGAGACAACAATTTTTGAAGAAAAATAGAGAAATAGAGAGACTGATTTTTTTAAGAAATAAACATAAATTATTTTATGTATTTCCTCCACCTAAAGGCTTTATTTCCTCCTCAAAAGTAAACCACTACTTGCATATTTTGATATTAAATGGGGGTATGCATAGAACCTACCTCCTTAGCCCAAGAATTGTGCTAAAACCTGTGTTTTCTCCATTCAAAACAACTCACTGGCCCTCTTGTAGAAGACTGTTATACCTCCTATAGAATTCCTGTAGGTTCTCTTGTAGAACCTGTAAGTGCTCCTGTAGAAAACGCTGAGAGTAGGAATATGGAAGAGATCAATGGAAAATGATGGTTATGAGGCTGTGGGGGCATGAGTAGATTGCAGGAGTAGAGTTTCAAGGAACGATTGAAGGAAAAGGTGGTGAGAGTGCTCTGGGAAGAGTACATATTTCTTTTTATGGATATTTCTGGTGATGGAGGGTGAGCTGGCCAAGTGTATGTTGGCCATATTTGGACCATTGGTCCCCATCTACCTTGTAATCATGGCCCTTTTCTCATAATCATCCCTCATGATTGCATCGGAGTTCACACTTCCTCCACTACTTGTCCTTGACATCTTTCATGAGTTGATTGTGCGCTCCTGTGGGTGACATCTTCAGATGAGTGGAGTCAAATAGATGAAGGTGGAAAAGTTAACTGGCCACCTTTCCCTCATTCAACCTCAACCATCTCATTACTTTTTTGTGCCTTGTAATTACACAAATGCAAACAGAGGAGTGGGTTAGTTACTTACCTGAGATTCGAATGTATTTTCTATGAGGTGTTATGGCTCTCTCTCTCTGTTGTATGCCTTTGTTTCTTTTATTGCATGCTGTCTGCTTGCTGATGTGTGGTTGTTCCTTGTGTAGGTTCTCCTCTAGCTGGATCTGAGCTTCAGGTGTCTTCTTCAACCTTTGTATTTGCACCCTCTTGCTGCTTATGTTGGATTTTAATGGGATCAGCTGCTATAGGAATTCCTATAGGAGCTCCTGTAGCTGCTTCTCCCTTTGAAACTTTAGCTTCTTTCTATGCTTGGAGCTGTGAGGATGATGCCAAAGATGTAAATAGAGATGGAGAGGTAATACGTGGGCTTCAGGTGAGGTTGATGGTGCTGTTCCCTTTCATATTTTTTTTTTTTCCTGAATAATTGTTTTTCTGTGTTTTTCTTGGATAGGAAGAAGAATGATGCTTGGGGTGTGATGCATGCTTGGAAATGATGGCAAGGAGGTTTGGAGATTGCAGGAGGATTTATAGTTTTTTTTTATGAAGTTTCCATGTCCCTCAAACTGCCTTTTATATCCATTTTTGGCTCTCTGTAATTCCTACAGGAGCCTCCTGTAGAAAAGACAGAGCCTCCTATAGAAAACACAGTTTTTGAAAAATAAGCACAGTGAGGTGAAAAAAATGCCAAGAATGTCGGAGGAAGGTGTGGAAAGGTAGGATAGGTGATGGTGTTGGTTTCAGGGCTCTCTTGGCACCTTCTACTACTTCCTGTAGTCCTCATGCAAACCTGCAATGCAATTGGAAATTCATTTTTCTTTTTTTTTTTGAAAACAACTAGGGTGCCTTAGGGAGGTTTTCACCCTAATTTCCTACCCTGGGCGCCTCCAAGGGAGGTTTTCACCCAGGGATCTTATTTTTATCTTTTTTTTTTTTTTTTTTTTTTGACATCACTGGGATACCTTAGAAGAGGTTTTCAACCCAATGATGGGACTCAAGAGCCTCATGGAGGTTTTCACTTGAGTCCTTATTTTTTATTTTTTCTTTTTCTTCAATGAGTGCATGAAGTGGAGGCTAAGACATGCTCCACTACCATCACTGTCTTATTCAGATCATCAACAAACTCTCGCTTGGAGAGGGGTTTCTTGTAGACTTTCAACCGATGTCCATTGAAAAGCATGGGGATGGATTCATCATCAATGGTTCTGATCAGAACTGAACCACTGTCGTTGCATTTCTCCATAGTGTAGGGTCCCAACCATCTTGTCCTTAGCTTGCCCTTGAAATATTTGTATCTTGAATCATAGAGTAGTGCCCAATCTCCCTCTTGTAATTGCTTCTCCTTGATGTTTTTTTCATGCCATATCTTTCTCTGAAGCTGAGCTACCTCTGTATGGAGAAGGGCCTGCATTCTGTGTTCATCCAATCCATTGAGCTGAAGTAATCTTTCTTTTTGTGCATGTCTGAGGTCTAGGTCTAGCTGAGCTACCATCCTCAGGGTATTGAATTCAAATTCTATTGACAGTAAAGCATTCTTCCTATAGACCAGCTCATAGGGTGTGAACCCTGTAGTGGTCTTCCATGTTGTATTGTAGGCCCAAGTGGCCTCAACTAATCTGTCCGCCTAGTCTTTTCTACTGCTGCTCACTACCTTTGTCAGGATCCCTTCCAATGCTCTATTAGTGACCTCCACCTGCCCATTGGCTTGTGGATGGTAAGGGGTTAAAGTCATGTGCTTGATTCTATGATGTGTGAGCAGGTCTTCAATCAGATTGGAAGTAAATTGACTACCTTGATCTGTGACCAATTCCCTTGGATACTCGAACTTGTAAAATATTTTCTCTCTCAAAAATTCAGCTACTTTTTCCACTGTCGTTGCTTTGATTTCTTTTGTCTCTACCCACGTTGTCAGGTAATCGGTTCACACAATGATGTATTGCTTCTGCTTTGAAGGAGGGTTGATAGGACTCACAAAGTCCATGCCCCACTTCTAAAATGGCTCAAAGGTCTCTTGAGGTTGCATGGGCATTTCATCCTTTGGAGTAGGTTTCCCCATCCTTTGGCACTGATCACACTAGTTGGTATATCTTCTCACATCCTGATGAAGAGTGGGCCAGTAGTAGCCTGCTTACAGTATCTTTAAGGGGGTTCTTTTCGCTGCAAAATGACCTCCACAAGGCCCATCCTGACAGGTCAGGAGGATGTCAAAGACTTCCTCCTCCCAAACACATCTTCTCAAGATCTAATCTGGGCCAAGTTTGAAGAGATTGCCCCCAATCCAGGTGAAAGGGGCTCTTTTCCTTACAATATTGCTCTTCTCTTTTGAGGACAGGTGTGGTGGAAACTGTGGTGAAACCAAGTAGTTTACTATATTTGCAAACCATGGAGAGAGCACTAAGATATCAAACATGTGTTCATTTGGCATTTGGTCATCCATCATTCCTTCTTCACCTGTAGGAAAATTTACTCTAGACAAAAAGTCAGCAACAACATTTTCTTTACCAGGCTTATCAATAATGGTCAAATCAAACTGCTGCAGTAAAAGAAACCTTCTAATAATGCGAGCATTCACATCTAGTTTATTGATTAAATATCTAATTTCAACATGATCAGTGTGCACAAAAGTTTGATAGCCTATGATATAATGTCTGAATTTGTTTAAATAATGCACGACAGCTAGGAGTTCCTTCTGAGTCACCGTATAGTTTAACTCTACCTTTGACAAGTTTTTGCTTATAAAGTATATAGCATAAGGTAACTTTTCATCAATTTGTCCCAAGGCTCCTCCTATTGCTTTGTTCAAGGCATCTGTGTGAATATGGAGAGGTAGGGCCTAGTTTGGGCCTCTCAGAATTGGGGCAGTCATGAGCATGCTCTTCAAGGTATCTAGGGCTTCTTAACAATTTTCTGACCATATAAACTCGACATCTTTACCTAAAAGGCCACACAAAAAAGAGGCTAGCTTGCTAAAATCTTTAATGAATCTCTGGTAATACCCCACTAAGCCTAGGAAACTTCTAACATCTCTCACCTTTTGACGAGGTGGGACCCTTTAGATGATGGCAATTTTGTTGGGGTCCACTTGCAGCCCTTGTTGAGATATTGCATGACCTAGCACGGTCCCTTCAGTCATCAAAAATTCACATTTTTCTGGACTGAGGGATAGGTTCGTCTCAATACATTTGTCTAGAACTTTTCCTAGATTAGATAAGGCTTCTAAAAGTCAGAGTCATAAGGAGTAAAGTCATCCATGTATATCTCTACTGCATCATGAACTAATTCAGAAAATATACTCAGTATTGCTCTTTGGAAAGTGGCTATAGCGTTACATAAACCAAAAGGAAGGACCCAGTATGCAAAGGTACCCCAAGGACAAGTGAAATTGGTCTTATCTGGGACTTCTGGGCTGATCTAAATCTGATTGTACCCGCTAAACCCATCTAGGAAAGAGAAATTTTTTTTCCCAGCCAGACCATCTAACACTTGATCTATGAAAAGGTAAAGGAAAATGGTCCTTTTTAGTGGCTTTGTTCAATTCCCAATAGTCAACACAGATTCTCCACTTACCATTTTTCTTTGGCACTAGCACCAAAGGAGAGACCCATTCACTATCAGAGATGGGATAGATGAATCCTTCATCAAGCAATTTCTATAGTTTTTCTTTAACAATATATTTAAGTGTTGGATTCATTCTCATTTGAGGCTGCCTGACTGGCTTTCAATCCTCCTTGATGTATATATGATGAGTACATACTGAAGGGTGCACTCCCTTCATCTCCTTATAACTCTAGGCGAAGGCTTCTAGGTGTTTTCTCAGCAAGCTACACAGTTCCTTCTCTTGGGAAGTGGATAGGGATGGATTGATTTTCAAGGTTCTTTCTGGGCCAAACTCTATATTCTTAACACGGAGAGAGGTGGAGTCAGCCACACAGAGATCAGTTGAGGGGTTTCTTTTGGTTTCTCTTACTATGTCCTCTAATGGTGATATATTGGGGGGTGGATTCTGAATATGATTTTCAATCATATCATCCTCATCTGGTAGTTTTCCCTCCATGTTGCTTTCTAATGCATAAAGCGGTGCAGAATAGACTTCATCCTCATCTTCCTCCTCCAACTAGAGAGGTAAATCATGTTCTAGCAAGGGTTGGGTAGGAGGATATAGGATCAACTGCTTGGACATATGCCCATTCTTTATGGTCATGTTCCTAGCTCAACAGCTGATGTAGGCCTCGACAGTAGCCAACCAGGTTCTTCCCAGAATGAGAGGATACCTAGTGAGCTTTGCCTTTGGCTGGAGAACTAAGAAATCAATAGGGTACTCCCAAGAATCAATGGAGACCATCACATCTTCCACAATCCCCTCAAGGGTCACGGTGGAGTGGTCTGCTAACTGTAGCATGGTCATGGTCTTCCTCATGGAGCCCTATAGGTTGAGTTTGAGCATTGTGTCCTTTGTCATCACATTAATGGCAGCTCCTAGATCGATCAGAGTGTGTAGGATCATGGTGCCATTGATGTGGACATCAACTACTAGGCTTCTAGGGTCTAGATACTTTAGACATATTACCTGTCGCAACATCAGGTCGGACAGTTGCCCTATGACATTGATGTTTGGGCAATCTCTCTTGCACCTTCCTAGATGCCTAAAGCAATTCTCTTTGATCAACTTATTATAAATAGGCACATCTTTTATGGCTTGGAGAAGTGGTATCTTCCCACATAAATGTTTCAATTCTCCTAGGAGTTCAATTTCTTCTAGGGTAGGCTGGACTATTGCGAATAGTCTCTCAAGAAAGGGTGGAATTGCTTTAGGTTCACTTTCCTCTTTATCTTCCTCAACCTCCTTGGGTGGAGGCTGGGTATCTGGGAGAACATTCCTTGATCACAAGTTAATTTACTGAATCTCCACAGCATAAGTTAGGCATGATGATTCCCCACTATACACTTATTGAGCCTGTCCATTGTTCAGGTTTAGATTTGGCTGGGCAAGAATTTGGGGTTGCTTTGGTGGAGCAGGAGGTAACGGTTGTGGATGGGAAGGTAGTGGCGGCAAAGGAGCAGGAGGAGACTTGTATTGGGGCCTCTACCCCTGATGAGATGCATTCCATTGAGGCTGCAGCTGAGCATAGGATTGAAATGAATGGGTGGTTGGTTGGGCATGATATGGAGATGTGAAGGACCAAGGAGAAGGTGTGGACCAGGAAGGATGAGCAGGGGGGGCCCAAGAAGGTATGGAAGTGACTTGGTTGGGTTGTAGTATACCTGAGATGTCCCTTGCATCCTCTGTTGATATGGTCTAGGTCCATGCGGCCTCTTTTTGTTTATGTAATAGAGTTGTTTAGTGACTCGCTCAGCCCCTTGATATACAACTTTAAGTCCAGGTAAGGAAGGAGACTTGTCCATAGAATGATTTTCTTCACAGACTGAACAAACTTCTATAGAGTTCAATGGGCATTCATTCCTAGGATGCCTCCTGGTGCACCTAGGGCAAAAAATGACCAAAGCCCTCTCTGCTTCCTCTTGTTTCCTTTTGATATGTAACGTATCCATTTGCATGGCAAGAGTTTGCAACATCTTACTCTTGAAGTCTTCCAACATGTTTCCATTTTCTCCTTTAATGGATGAACTAGAGGAAGAGGTATTGGCTATGGGTTAACTCCCCCTACCTTTCTTTCTGGCTGCTTTAGAATGGTTTCTAAAAATAGTCTTTATGTCCTCATAGGATAGTTGGTAGATGTCTCCCCCAGCCAGTAGATGGAGGGTGTCTAGAAAGATCTTCTTGAATTCCCCTGAGCAGGACCAGCTTCAGAGACTTAGGGTCAAGTGTACACCTAGCCCTTTTGTAACTGAGTTGGAACCTCTCCTCACAGTCTTCTAGGGACTCATCACTTCCTATATTCATTCAGAAAATTTCTTCTTTAGTATCTTTTGACCTACAATAGTCTCGATACTTGTTGTTAAAGGCTTGCTACATCTGAGACCAAGTTGTGATGCTATTGCCTGGTAATCCCATGAACTAGTGCAATGCTACATCCTTGAGAGTAGAAGGGAACAATTTCAACTTTTTCTCGTCTTCTGCATAGTCATAGCTTCGACAGATAATAGTGAACTGAAATAAAAGGGTGTTAAGATCTTTTATAGTTAGACCACGGAAATGAGGTAGGGTAGAAGGGTTTATATTCTTCAATTTGATGTCCCCATTGGTCTCCCAAATGGGAAAGGTGCCCTCTATTCTCTCTCCATTCCCCCTAACATTTTTGTGTTCAGCCATTAGCTTCAAAGGAATGTTTTCTTCTTCTTCTTCCCCTATAGGTTCTTCAAATATGTCTGGCGATTCACCTAAGGGTTCTTCTTGATCACAGTCACTGAAGAAGAGAGAAGGTTGGCTGCGTGAAGCAGTGGGGGTGTTGGGCAAAATTTTTCCTGAGTTATCTCTATTCCTACAAGGCATGAAAGGAAATATTTTTGGTTGGTTTTTGTTTCTTTTTTCCCCACACTGATAGTACCTGCAAACTGAAATTGATTGAACAAAACAAATTGCAACTAGCTGAAATGAACTTGCTGAAATGAAGTTTGCAGAATTGAAGAGGAAAGCAAGGAAATGCATAACTTGAAGGAAAATAATGACTAGTCTACTCTTGCTGAAATGAAATTTGTAGAATTGAAAAGGAAAGCAAGGAAATGTATAACTTGAAGGAAAAGAATGACTAGTCTACTCTTGCTGAAATGAAATTTGCAGAATTGAAAAGGAAAGCAAGGAAATGAACTAAAGGAAAAGAAAGGACTAGTCTACTTTTGCTGAAATAAACTATTAGTAGAATGTTGCAAGAAGAAAATAGAAGAAAGAAGTAATCACAGAATACTTTGATGCTTCCTTGGAAACAATGGCAAAAGGATGGTGAGTACCAGTATTGTAGCAATAATGCTGCAACTCCTTGGCTGCCTTCTTTACTCTTATCAACTTGGTAGTTTGTAACATACTTGGAAGCAACGGTGCTATATGCACAAGTACTAGTTCTTACTGTAGGTTGTCACTTGGTCAGCCGACACAAGATCACTAGAAGCTCAAGCCAACTTCTATGGGTTCTAGAAGAATCTCTATATGTGATGAAAGGAGAGAAAGACTACTCTACAGATACTACTCTAACTACAGAAAGGAGAAAGATTGGAATGTAAAGCAAACCAAGTAAATCCTACTTAACCAACTAATCCTACTTTTGCAGAAAGCACTATGAAAACCATGAAGAGAATGCCATTTACATATTCAAAGAAGTAAACAACATCTAACTAAGCTATTACTAGAAGTAAATAGGCAAAAAACATCTTTTCAGATTTTTATGTATTTTTATGTGAATTTCACATGTATGTGATTTATTGTTTGTGAATGTGGCAGCGAATAGGTGGTGTTCAAAGGCAGTTTTGGGACTTGAGAGGATGTAGGATGGTGTGTTTTGGTCCTAGGAGGTCTCAGGTGGCCTTATGGAGGCTTTTCCCACACTCTGCCTTCAAAAGAAAGCCTACAAGAAAATCTACAAGAGGGGCACAGGAAATTTACAAGAGGAAACACAGTGTTCTACAGGAGGCCTACAAGAGGAGGCCGAGAGCAGTTTTGGCTGTTTTGAGGGTGTGAGAGTGGGTGGAAAAGGTGGATGAAGGTTGGAATGGAGTGTCAGGGAACCTAGGGTCTACCAGGAATCATTAGGAGAGAGAAATATGATTGGATTTGCTCAAGGAGAGAGGAAGGAATTCTATGGAAAATGCAGGAAACTAAGGCGGAATTGAGGGGAGGACTTGGGAAACCTATAGGGAATGGTTTAGATGGAGGATGGGATGGTTGAGAAGTTGACCTGCTGTTAGAAGATATGTGCTACATAGACAATTGACAGTCAACCAATGAGATGAAGCAAGCAATGAAATAAGTGCATCTAGGAAAACAAAGTTTTGCATCCAACTAGTCTAAACTATGATCTATGAAAGCAAATGATTGAGAAATGTTGTAAGAAAGGAAAGCATGAAAGAAGATTGTTATAAATAAAGAAATGAGCATGATGGAGAAGTTTTGAAGCAAAGAAAACTAGATTATTAACCAACTAGAAACTGCAAACACTAGAAGTCCTATGAATGAGGGAAATCTGTGTTTTTGGGGCAGCAATAGGGTCTTTGCCTCATATCATGGTCCCAAATGGAGGAAGAGAGGCCAATGCACTATTTCTAGCCTTTTGGAACTTTTCTTTATCACTGCTTAACCTGCTATAGAAAGCACAAATGGAAGCAAACTATTGAATCATCAAAAGCAACTTATTCTTGACCACAAAAGAAATTCATCTAACAACAACCTAATCTACAAACTGAAATAAAATTTACAAATACAAGTAAAGAGGAGCTTGGCTACTTAGACTGGGCCCTAACCCAAAAGCTTCAGCCCTCTAAGGTAACTCAATGGTAACTCAAAAAGGATTCCATCTTTATTTCCAAAACAATAGCAAGATTACATGAAAATGTCAAAATAATAAGCTTGAAGTTGAGCAGAGTTTACAAAAACAAAAGTACAACAAAAATCCAACAAAAATCTGACCCTAGTGAGGCCCTAGGCCTCTCTACTTATACAAATGAAGCTACCAACAGCTTCCTTAAAATCAGGGAGGCCTGGCTCCCAAAACGCGAGATAGTCATTAGTCATCCTCCACTTGCTCGACTGCCTCCTAATGCATGACTTGGCTTCTTGTACTCCGAGCTGAATGAAGGGGAATTTGAAGTGAGGAGTAATAAATGAGGGGGATTCCCTCCTATAAGTCCTCTCCTTTTTCCACTGGATCCTTGACTTTGACCACAAAATTCATCAATAATCTACATTAAACACGTATTAGACCACATGGCATCATAACTATCTCAACTCACTCTATAAGCATAAATATAATTAGAAAATCATACAATAAGCTAAGAGAATGGTTGATTTGACTAAGTTAGTGGGTAAAATGAGCCCATATAATTACCCATTTATGAGGCTCGTCAGTTTGGTGTGGGAGTCCCATCAGTATGATGGCCCTGTTGTCATTGTCTTAAGGATCTTCCTCAACTCTTACTTGTTAGCACAAGAGAGTGGTTTGCTTTGTCTTCAAGAAGTGAGGTTCACGTGCTTGGTGAGTGTAAATCTACTTATGTCAATTGTTCATTCACTACGAGGGGAAGAAGGTGAAGGTTAGTTCTAGGTTGAAAGGGATCAGTCCCAAATCGGCTAGGAACACACAACACAAAATGACATACACAACTTCTAGCGAAGCAGTCCACTCGAATGTGGAAGTCACAACATACAAGGTAAGATAACACGTACAATGCTCATGGATCATTCTGAATGAGTGAAACAGTTGTTATAGCAAGTTTCATGTGAAACGTCTATCTGATTTCTAGCAGAGCAGTCGACACAGAAGGCATAACATTAACAACATATACAACACATTTCCATTAATACATTATGCATTATAAAAAATGAATCAGTTCAGATGTAGAACACAGGTTAAAGAAACATGCATTACAAGTGTTAAAGATCAGTCCTACAACAAATAAAATACGTGTGAAAACGTGTTGGCTTGTTAACATGCTTCTAAATTAAGCGAAAGTTCTAAGACACATCGTTACACCATACATCACTAACCACGTCAACAGGGCGTTGAAGCCACTACTTACTCCTCAAAGAAAATATTACAGGCTCTCTTGGCTATGTGGGAGGAGCTGAGGTGAAAAATCCTTTCATGTACAAATGAGGGGGGTATTTATAGCTAAGGGTGAAACTGACCTTTGTGGCTGCTCAACTACCCTCATGACCATTTGACTTCCATGTGCTATAGGATAAAATGCACGGTGTATGGATAATGGACATACCCTCAAAGGTCTTCTTGGGACATTTGGCAGACTGTAAGATTATCTACAATCGTCACAAATTTACATGCATGTTCATAAACAATAACTAACTATCAAAGTAGGACAAATAGATTACCTCAAGCTTCCGTGTAGATTTGCTGGAGAGCACAATGTAGCTAGGTGGAAGTCCCCTGAGTTGGCTCTAGATCAAGTCTTGCACATAGAATAGACAAGCATAATCACAACATACAACTCTGATAACTAATACATGAATACATAAAATAACATCTAGTTGCACATAACTAAGCTACTCATGCTAAAAGTTATTGGACAAACAAGTAAATGAATGATAGTACCAACAGCACAGAGTAGATAGTACAAGTGTAGTTCTATATTAATGTTGGAAGATTGATTAAAACCATCTGTTACATCAGCCTTCCCTTACCCCTCTAGCTTCTCTCTCTCTCTCCCTTCTTACCAATTTCTTCTGATTTGAGGTAATGCTCAACAATCAAGTATGCTACCCTTTCAAATGATCTAACCTCTATCACCATAGAACTAGATTTTCTTATGTAGCAATTGAGTCAGGGTTGCCAAGTTCCTCCATGAGTTCCTTAGGGTAAAGGCAATGAAGTTCCCATGCTTTTTAGCTCTTTCCCATTTTCCTCCTTCATTAGGATTAGAAATCCCACAAATAGGTCGAACTTGAGATTTTTCCTTGCTTTTCTTGAGTAGATCTAGGAGCTAATATCTATATATGTATGAGTCAATTCACTCCTTTGACCCTTAGAACTTCATTAGGGTCCACTAACATTGTTCCCGAACTAGCAACTAGAGTTAGTTGGGTCACTAACGCACCCTTAGGCTTGTAGAGAAGCTTTATAAAGAAGGTTGTCAGTGCATAGCCAACGTTAGTGTGGAAATAAGGCATGTGAGCTTGGTCTTTGCTTCAGATATCATGTCTTTCCCCTCTGAGCTGATGAGGGGGTCAATTTGTTGTATAGCAGATGCCCCCTAAAGTGTGAGGTCAGAGGCTGTGACGATGGCCAAAATACTTTACTTAACTATAATTTTCCTTCTTCAACAAAAAGAGAGAGGGGATTGGAGCTTCGAGTGGTACGGGAAAATTGATACAACACACATATATAAAAATACTAAAAGCATGTCCTAAGATAGGCATTCCCATGCTCATTAGCTATGTCAAAATGATTTTCTCTAAAGAGATATGATGATGTTGGCTGCCGATAAGCACAATGCGGATTCGGTGTCATAATAGAATCATCCTAATAAGCTATCTCCAAAAAACAATATATGAAACTTGGGAGAGGAAACAAGGCTAAGTGATGTAAGCCTCTACCCAAGGTCTTGATTTCCACTTCACCGAACAACATAGATCGATACATGTGAATATATGTGTTGATGTCAAAAATGCACAAAATCATCTAATTACTAGTCAATAATGGAGTCCGTTAGTAGATGCGAGGAAGGCCGCCAATAATAGCGATGGTATCCAAGATGCACAATACAATATAACGAGTGTGAAATATGTTTTGGTCATCGAACACCCATAGAATCACTTAACCAGGAGCCAATAATGAGAACCCCTGATCAAACACAAGGCAACCTACCACTAATTTCTACAAGTACCAAGGCACTGAATGTGTTTCTAGGTTGTCTTCCTAGATAGAGAGTTGAAGTCAATGGGAAGATACCGGTTGAAAGGTAGGCAGTAATGTGTCCTACATCAATCGACACGAAACGGGACAAGAATGATTTGTTTTTTGAGGAATCTTTGAGCATTGGGTCTAAACAATAGAGGGCATGATGAGATATGCTTGATGGGTTGATAGAGGAAACAAAAGGTTAGCCCTTGAACAATACAAGGCATGACAATGGTTTTAACCATGCAACACTAGACTCATGAACGCCAAAGAGTGTTAGGATACAGAGATGCAAGAACTTTGGGGTATTTAGGCTAAACTCATAGGATGGTAGGATTCATATTGAGATGTCATCACAAGGAAGGTTTATCTGAGGGAGTGCCATGTTCAAGGGAACGACTGCTGCCAAACCACGCTTTCTAATACTGAATGCAGTTGTATTGTCTACTTTCCCTGTCTGATTAGTTTAGTGAGTCTAGATGGGTAAACTCGTCGATCTTTTAATATTTGAAGAGTCTGAAAAGGATCGTGAAAAGAACAACTCTATGCCCTATCTGATTAGTTTAATGAGTCTAGATAGGAAAACTCATTGATATTTTCATGCTTTGAGAGTTTGAAAAGGATCGTAAAAAAGAGTGACTCTATATTTTGTCTGTGTAGTTTAAAGAGTCAAGACTAGACAACTCGGTGGTCTTTTCATATTTAGAGAGTTTGAAAAGATCGTAAAGAACAACTCCATGGTAGTCCCTTTGTCATAGTTGTTAACCAGGTGCGACAAAAGGTTAATAGTATACCTAGATCAGTTACTTTTCCATGAGTTAATATACTAAATCTAGATAAAGAGAAACCTATGTTGAATACATGTCAACCTCATTTTGTTACGAGTACGAGAAGATGGACTAAACTCATTTTTCGTCGTGAATTTTTGATGAGTCACATGACGACAAACTCAATACCTTCATCAAATTTTAATGAGTCAAATGAATAAAACTCAAAGTATCCTTTTCAGTTTATTGAGCAAGGAAAAAGAGGTAAAATAGCTGCTCATTCCTTCTTTGTAGATTTAACGAGTCCAAAGAAGGGGAAAAACTCAGGGATTTTTCGATTTAAGAGTGAGAAATGGTCCCAAAAAAGCAAGTGCTCTTGTTGCTGCCGTAGATTTTTAATGAGCTCGGTGACAAAAAATCGGGATTTTTCAGTTTAACGAGTGAGAAAAGTACCTAAAAGAATGCTCGGGTCATATTTATAAATTTTCAACAAGCCTAAAGACAAAACTCGAGATTTTTTTCAGTTTTATGAGCAAGAAAAAAGCGCCTAAAAGAGAATGCTCTAATGGTCTTTTTCAGTTTAATGAGCTAGAAAAAGAGTGAAAAAGAGTTGCTCAGACTATCGTCATATGTGTTTAATGAGCCCAATGATGATAAACTCGAGGATTTTTTAGTTTTTGAGAGTGATAAAATATCCCATGAAAGAAAGGTCCTCTTTGAGAATTGCATGCATCTTTTACTGCTTTTCATTCCTGAAGGTACTTTCATCAAAAGCGGAAAAAGTATAAAAAGAAGCAATTCCTATCATATGGGTTCATGCATGATAAAAAAACATTGGGAATGGACTACTTTCTCTTTAATGATTTCAAAAATCATGTCTCCAAAAATAAATATAAGGAAGTGTTTTGAGCTTTCACATTCACCATTTTCTCTATTTGAGAATTGTGAGAGCATTTCGGAGCTAAAGAGGAGCAGATTTTCCGCAGACCATTATAGGAGATCTGGGCGACTATTCGACGTGCCTTCAGTCCCAAGTAGAGGCTAAAACCTTGCTCTATGCATTTCTTAACCTTTCTTGACAGTTTCAGGGGTGTATTTTTGCAGATCTGAGGTGCCCTAAAGTAGTGTTTGCACACTAACGCCCTCCAGATGGAATATAGGGAGCGTTAAATGCTCTATACAACCTACTGGAGGGTGTGGTAGCGTTAGAGCTGAAGGGCACAGTTTAAAACCTCATGCAAGAATTATTGAAGCTATTTTGCCCCATTTTGACTGTTTTTAGGGTTATTTTGCGCAGGATTCAGGCCATAATGACTAGTCTATGGAGAGAACGGGCCCATGATAACCAGGAATTGCTAATGCGAAATGATCCAGCATGCATACTTGCATTGCGCCACTGCGGTTTACTAAAGTATGCAACACTGGAGCTGATGAAAGGGTAGGAGGTTTTATTGAGATGGATTATCCAGCGCTGGGATGGACACGAGCAAGTGTTCAGGATTTCAAATCAGGAGCTGGTTATTGATCGTGATGACATATACTTTTTGATTGGTTTGTCGTGCCGTGGGGCACAAGAAAACCTTATCGGGGGTAGGCCAGATCCATGATCTACCCTAGAGTTAGTGCAATCCTACTGCATCCCTGAGAGCGGACTAGTCAAGCAACAGAGTCCCCATAGAGAGGATAAGGTCCAAGTCTATGAGAGCAATTTTATGGTTGATTATGTGGTTGGCGGGGTCAAAGAGTCCCCATGTTGCGACAAAGGCCCAACTGTTTCTTGCAGTTGACTGTGTCCAGCCACAGATGTTCAACTGGTGTGAAGCAGTGCTTCACCAACTGAAGGTAGAGTTAACGACATGCAAGACTTGTACCCAACATAGTTTTGGTTATGGTACTCTCATAGTTTCATTCATTCTTGAGAGGGTACTTGTTATGCGCCCAAGGATGAGCTTAGGTCCCTTTGATCCAAGGGAGCCGAGGTAGGGGTGATGGTCATCACTCGATCCTTGCACAGGAGGAGGACCAATCTGACATTTCTTCGAGGAAGATTTCTTCCAGTGGCTTTGTGGCCAAATTGTGATGATTGATGACTATGCTTATGAGTGCATGGACTTTACCAGAGACTTTGACTTGATGCTACCGCCCGAGACCAACTGGGGTCCTCAAGGTGAGAATGATTTTTGAAAGTACTTCAAGTATTTTTTAGCTTTTGAATGTTTATGTAATGTTTTTATAGGTGAAATAAGTACTAACATGAAGCTTTATGCTTAACGCATATCTGGCACCATTATGACCTACAAGCGAACCCCGCCATATGCAATGGGGAGGCCAACTACTTGCTGGGGGAGGTGATGCCGACAGTCTTCACGAGGTTCTGAGGAACTTGGAGGGTTTGAGCATGGGTGTCACTCCCCTTCCTATGAGGGAGATTCCCGCTCATATGTAGAGGCACACAGTTGGTGTAACTGAGCGATTTCTGGTTCCTCTTCAAAGGATAGCTAGAGTGGTTTTAGCATTTTAGGAGCAATAGGCTCCTTTTAGCAGGTGTTTTGGGGTAGCTAATGGGTGTTTGTAGCTAGGCTTAGTAGCCATTTTGTACTTAAAACATCCAAGTTTGGAATATTTCAATGAACATCCAAGGATGAGCTTAGGTCCCTTTGATCTAAGGGAGCTGAGGTAGGGGCGATGGTCATCACTTGATCCTTGCACAAGAGGAGGACCGATTCGAAATTTCTTCAAGGAAGATTTCTTCTAGTGGCTTCATGGCCACATTGTGATGATTGATGACTATGCTTACAAGGGCATGGACTTTACCAGAGACTCTGACTTGATGCTACCGCCTGAGACCAACTGGGGTCCTCAAGGTGAGAATGATTTTTGAAAGTACTTCAAGTATTTTTTAGCTTTTGAATGTTTATGTAATGTTTTTATAGGTGAAATAAGTACTGACATGAAGCTTTATGCTTAATGCATATCTGGCACCATTACGACCTGCAGGTGAACCCTGACATCTGCGATGAGGAGGCAAACTACCTACTGGGGGAGGTGATGCCGACAGTCTTCGGGAGGTTCTAAGGAGCTTGGAGGGTTTGAGCATGGGCTCACCCCCTTCCCATGAGGGAGATTCCCGCTCATATGTAGAGGCACAAAGTCGATGTATCTGAGCGGTTTCTAGTTCCTCTTGAAAGGATAGCTAGAGCGGTTTTAGCATTTTAGGAGCAATAGGCTCCTTTTAGTAGGTGTTTTGGGGTAGCCAATGGGTGTTTGTAGCTAGTCTTAGTAGCCATTTTGTACTTAAAACATCCAAGTTTGGAATATTTCTATGTAAAAGACTGGATTTTGATCTATATATATATATATACAGACGTTTTCGTATTTTGATGGCGTAAATGTTTTTGAAATGTTTTTGTAAAATTTTTAATTCAATAAAATTTTACTTTTTAGGCATGCTTCTATAGTAAATGAGACAGATACCAATCTAATACATAGTTAGCTAATGAATCAGCAACCGCATTAAATTCTCTAGGAATGCGTTCATATGTGATTATGTCAAATTGATGTTCCAGGAGTCGTACCCTTAAATAATGATGTAACAATGTTGGATTGCGAATGTGATAATGATTTTTCAATTGCATAACAACTAGCTGGGAGTCTAACCTGTCCACTAGATTGGAGATGTCCCTTGATGATGCTTCCGTGAGAAGTGAAATTACGGACATGTAGTCGGCAATATTGTTGGTGGCAGTACCAAGAAAGACTCCTTCGCAACAAAAAAGTTGCAACTCAGGTGTGTAGATGACCCAAGCAACTGATGCAATGTGCCATGTGTGACGACTGGCACCATCTGTGTATCCTACTATGCTAAGGGTAACGAAGACATCTGCATTATGAGAAGAATGTATGAGACAAGTACTCCAATAAATATCAAAACAATCCAATCACACCAAAAAGGTAAGCAAAACTTATGAATACATAAAATTACAAATCACATGCCTAGCGTGATACCAGGCATAATACTTTTTCAGATAGAGCCCATTTCTAGGCTCTGCGAGCGGGACTCCTTCCTAGTCTTGTAGTTCATATGCCCCTTTTGAGAGGACTTTCTTGATGACATAGGGACCTAGCCATAAGGGTTGAAGTGTTCCTGCCCCCAAGAGGTCATGTTTTTGATCATAGAGCAAAATAAGATCTCCCTATTGGTAAGAACAAGGCTTGACCTTTTTGTTGTATTGGGTTTTTACCCGGTGCTTGTGAGCCTCGAGTGCCAATTCGGCATCTCGAAAGGTTTCGTCTAGTTCATTAATGTATAGTAAGCATTCTTCTTCAGCAGTAGTACTGGGTAGGAGTTCAATGGTTATTTATAGGGAAGGGCTCTAACACTTAATGGGTAAAACTTCTTCCAGGCTGTAAGCGAGTTGAAAAGGTGTAAAGATTGTGGCATTCTTTACTAAAGTTTGGTATGCCCATAGCGCTAAATATAAAATTTGGTGCCAATTGCTTTTATGATTTCCTACCAACCTATGTATCATGGTTTTTAAGACACCATTGATGGCTTCTACTTGACCATTAGCTTAGGGTTAGTAGGAGGATGATTGATTTTGACGAAAACCAAGTAGCGATATTAAATCAAACATAATATGGTTTTGGAAATGAGATCCATGGTCTGTAACGATCGTACGGGGTACACAAAAATGATAGATAACCTAATTGAATAGGAATAGCACTGCAATTTCTCCATTGGCTCTGTAGATGGGAAGGGCTTCGGCCCATTTCGTGAAATAGTCCACAGCTACTATGATATAGTTGTGTCTAGCAGAGGAAACGAGATTGCAGGTTACGAAGTATATCCTCCATTTGGCAAAGGAGCCAATGGAGATCACTGGGTGCAGTAGGGCTGGAGGAGCATGAATTTTCTTTGTGAATACTTGACAAGGATGGCATGGCCAGATGGGTTCAACAAAATCTTTGAACAAGGTCGGCCAGTAATAGCCTGGGAGTAAGATTTTTTGTGAAGTAGATATGCTAGAAAGATGATCACCACATGCCCCAGCATGGCAGTCATTTAAAACGTGTTCTACCTATTCATGAATGAGGCAACGCCGAAGAACTGTATCTGAACCGCGATGATATAACATATTTTTAATCACTAGATAGTGTCGTGCTTGGCGGTGGATGCAACGATGGTCACCTGTTGATAGTTTGGGGCAGAACCATTGTGCTTGGAGGTAGACATTAATGTCTCTGTATCAAGGGGTAGTGGTGTTGATAAGATAGATAGCCTCATTCAGGAGAGTATCATGGGCTATCTCATTCGGATCGATGATGGGAAGTTCCGACAAAAGTTCAGCGAAGACTAAGGAGTTATTCACCTTGGCAGATGTGAAAACCAAATCAAATTGTTGGAGGATCACGATCCATTTTCAATATTTTCCTCCAATTACTTGACGAGGCAAAATATGTCTCATGAGATTCTCCAAGGTGATGAAAATAGTCTATCGCAGCAATATGTAGTGTTAGAATCAGTTGACATCAAAGATGACTGCCAATGACAACATCTCCACCTGTGAATATCTGAGTTCGGGCCAAGCCAAGCCTTTGGATAGATAATAGATCACATGTTCACTCCGGTCCTCATGAGTTTCAACCAAGACGATTCCAAGAGAGGATGAAAAGGCTGCCAGGTATAAAATAAAGTCGTAGCTATAGTCAGGAGCACTAAGGAGTGGGGCTGATATAAGCACCTTTTTCAAGGCATCAAATGGTCATTGAGCTTGATCATCCCATAGATATGGTACTCCCTTCTTAAGTAGGCGCATTAAGCCTTTCATCAATTCGACATAATTTACAATGAATCATCGTAAAATTTTTTCTTTCCCTTGCAAACGTTGGAGCTGTAGAACAGATTGTGGTTTAGGCAATCCTAATCCTATACTTTGAGACATTGAATCCAAGTAAGCATCTAGAGTAGACGAAGAAAATGCATTTATGCAGACTCAGGCGGTCGTTGTAAAACTGACACCTTAGAAAGATTGCTCTTAAATGGTTGAGGTGCTGTGTTCGTTACTTGGAATGGGCTGGAAGGTCATCCAAGTAAGCTTGAAAGATATGCCTGATATTGTGAAATGCATAGTCCAATGCTCTTTGAAAAGTTGCTCCTGCATTCTTTAAACCAAATGGGAGTTTTCAATAGGCAAAGATGCCCTATGGGCAGACGAAGGCGGTTTTATGTTGGTCTTTGGGTTTTATAGTAGTCTGGTTGTAACCTGAGAATCCATCCATGAATGAAAATGATTCACAACTGGCGCAATCATTGATAATTTGATTGATGAATGGTGTTGGATAATTATCCTTTGGACACGCGGCGTTCAAGTCTCGATAGTCGACACATATGTGGATGGTTCCTTGTTTTTTATTGACAGGAACCAGATTGGAAACCCATTTCGTTAAAGGAACAATATAGATGAAACCAGCATGTAAGAATTTTTCTACTTCGCTTTTTATGGCTGCTGTTTTACGGGGATGGACCAGTTGAAGTCTTTGATGGACAAGTTTTGCATTGTCATCAAGCTTGATCTCATGCTCGACAATAGACGGATCTATGTCTACCATTTCCTCATAAGACCAAGCAAATACATCACGGAATTCCTTAAAAAGGCAGGTGAAGCTTGAAATTTCCTCAGGATTGCAATCTGATCCAATCTAGATGTTTTCCACGATGTCTGTCTTGATAGAAATGTCGATGAGCAATGTCTTTGAAATATTGCCCGTGTTTCCTTCCACCTCAAAAGTTTGGATGGTTCTATAGGATGAGGAAACAATTTTTGGTATGCTAGCGGACAGGATTTGAAGAGGCATCGTGTCCGAATCAGATATTGAAACATGATGGTGCCAATCCTCCCAAGGTCGCTCTTCTAAACTCACGATTTCTCGAATAGCTTCATCCATAGGTAGGACTTGATTGAGTGGATCGAAAGAAGGAGCATTTATGGGAGGGGAAGTGGTACCATTGGCCATAACCAATGTGACTAGAGATGTGGGTGTAGATTGAATGGCTTGGTAGGCCAGTTCAGCTGGTGACAACATCATTTGTTCTCCATATGTGTCAATGTCTAAAGAGCTAGTAGGATCCATGGATCGATCTATTCATGAGGAATAGGTGAAAGCATGTTGACCTTTTGTGAAACCTTTGGTGGCTAAAGAAGGAAACAACCCATGAGGGAAGAAGCCTTTAGTAGACCGGTACTAGTACTGACGTAAGAGTCAGGTACACCACCTACTAGGGGTACATAGCCACTTGGTAATAGGGAGTAATCAGGGGTGCAGAAAGATAGCTGATCTACTGAAACTACCTTTCCATCCAACAGAAATAGGATGATGCAAAAGACAGTAGATACAATGGATGTCATGGCATATGTCCAATTGTGACCCAACAAGATATTATAGTTGAGTTTTTTATCTACAACTTCTATGTCCACTGTTATCGTTTTCCCATACAAAGTGATGGGGTAGCTAGCTAGGTAACCTTTTGGGATGAAAGTGTGGCCATTGAAAGATTTAAGGGAATTCGATGGCAGGGATAGGGTTGGAGAACCCAGAGCAAGCCAACATGAAGCCGACATGACGCAGGTAGAAGCACCTTCGTCAATGACAATTCGGTGTATACCTTTACCTTTTGAAAAAATTTACACTTGAAATGCAAGTTGTTGGGAAAGGGGAGGCTTACACTTTTCCATGTCGAAAAATGCAAGCATGGAATCCTGTGGGTCAATACCACCAATAGTTGAAAGAAAAGCTTTCCTTTATGCTAGGCATGTTTGTAATACTTCGAGCGCCAACATAATTGACGGTGCTTTCACCAAGTCTTCTACAATGCTGTAGTTTTTGGCAGCACATGCAAATGTGTTGTTCGTTGTGTGTCGAAGTTCCCCTTTGGGGGGGTGAATTACAAGGTCAGCAACTAGCCTTTCAATATGCAAATTGTTGGGCAGCGATGGGTTTTGACCCGACGAAGGTTCCTCAGCATGAGAGACAGGAGCTCCATATGATTTGGCTCTTGTTTGTAGATCTACTGTTTCAAAGGTGTAAATAGTAGAAGATCCTTCACTAGCTGAAGGATGTTGCGAACCACTGTTGCCCCCTTGCGGGGGTTGGGGTTGGTTTGTGATAAGGTTTTGCTGCTACTAAGTAGGGAAAGGATTATTAAGGATAGTGGGGGTCCTACCAGTATCCTTTTTAGCAATGTATTATGTGCATTCTTGAAGACGCAGGTGTTATAGACATATTTGGGCACTGCAACTGCAATCACATATGTCAATAACCAAGGGCTTATAAACCCCTAAAAGTGTTGTTTCATACCCTAAAGGAACAAGGTCAACTGATTACATCATTTCCCAAAAGTTCTCCCTGAAAAACTGCTCAGAACTGGTCAAAATTGGACCATATAGACTGCTCCATGCTGAGGGTGCGATGCATCTCACCTGTCACATGCAAAGGGTGTGATGCATACTAAAAAGCCCTTCTGTAGGGTGCAATGAGCGAGAGTAGACAAATGGCAAAGGAAGTTTGCTAGGTGGAAACCCAGAGAATCTTCTAGAAACTGCTCATTTGACACTTGCCTCTCTGAATTCGCCTAGGGATGAGTAAGAGATCATGAAATCTCCAAGTGGAACCAAGAACTATTAGTGAAATGACACTAATCAAAATCCCAGAAGCTGACTCACCCACCTGTAAATATATATATATGGATCCCTCATCCTAGAGATCCAAAGGTTGGAATTTTGTATTTTGTAAGGAAGTGCTGTTAGTTTCTCTGTGAAGCATTGTATTGTTGGGTGATCTAGCTTTTCATGAGGTGAAGACGGCTTTCATGCTGGGAGGATGGCGCTGGATTGTAATCCTCTCTTCTATTACTTCTATGAATAAAGTTATTTGAGTTTTCCTCCATATACTTGTATATTTTTGAATCTTGTATTTGTGCATACATTTGTATGGCTGATGTACATCTGATTCTACATTGTTTATGGTTATAGATCTCTATGCTTTGATGGTATTTTGCTGCTTTGACTCTACAGGTGTTCTTTGAAGCAAGACAAGTGAGAAAGGAGTGGCAAAGCTCTATCAAAGGAGAGAGGAAACAAGTAAGGAGCCAAGCGAAATATTGAGATTGGTTCTCTCTGCTTCTCTCTAATCTATCTCTCATAAAGGAAAACACAAGTAACTTTAAATTGTTTGTTTCTAAGATAGCTACCCATCTTAGTGGGACTAGCATCTCTGAATGGACACTAATTTTCCTGATAACAGCAAGAAGTGATAGGTCATGTGGTCTTCAACACAGATTTTGCAAGGAAATCTAGCAGGTTTATCCTTTCCATCGTCAGGAGGTGCAACAGCCTTTTGTTTTGGGTTTTGCTACTTTGTTGATTGTTCCTCAGAAGGAGTGGTCATTTTCTTATTCTTCTTATTCTTACCACTGGGTTTTTGTGTAGACTACACAGAGTTTATCACGGTGGTAGGAAGAGGAGTCGATTTGGTAGAGGGGTCCACTGACATCTGGGTAATGTGACCGCTGAGTTGTTTTATAGTAGCCCTAAAGGTTATGCTGATAATCCCATCAGCGTGCGCTCCGGGTTGCTGAGTAGCAGAGAAATTGGAGTTACGAGGGGCATTGGGGATTATGTTGTAAAGCGTGCCAGACTGGGAATATATCAGATCTAAGTGTTGGGCATGACGTATGGATTGGTCTTCTGTGACTGCATCACCTAAAGCAACATCTTTAGCAATTTGCGAGAGTAAGGCCTTGTAGAACCAGTCCGCTAAGAGATAGTCTGGGAGGGGAGCTTTAACTAACCTCCTTCTATGTCTCCATTCATGTATATGATCAAATATGTGGGTGGCAGTATCCTAATGTAGTGAAGTGAGGAGCTCCATCCCAGTCTCATAGCGGATGGGTAGCTCGAAGTGCTTTAGGAATTCCATCGCTAGAGCATTGAAGGTATTTATTGACGCGCGTGGTAACTCAATGTACCACTTAGCTGCGTTGCTAGTGAGGGTGCGGGGAATAAGATGTAACCAGACACTATTGTCCACCATGGAGTTGGAAAAACACCAAAGATGGTAGGTGGTGATGTGAGTGCCTGGATCCTCCCCTTATTTTCCTTCGAATTTGGGGATGTCTGTTGGTATTTTATGTGAGATCGATAGCCAAAGTAAGTTATGGTAGATGGGATCATTTGTAAGTTTGTACAAGTCGGGGATATCCAACGTTTCCAAAAAAGGCAAAGTGTGTGGTGCCCCCGACTCAGACCAAGGCAATGACATATGACTTGAGGAACCTTGCAGTCCTCCCATCATTTGAGTCCCAGTATTATACACAGGCTGTGTGGTATAGTAGTTGCCTTGGGTATGGTGTTGTAGTGTGGATTTCCATGGGGAATTTGATGTTGGGGTATAGAATTGCCCCTAGGATAAGCAGTGCCCCCTTGACTCATTTGAATTTGTGAGTAGGGTGCCCCCATGGATTGGTTGGGATCTCCTTGAGGATTCTCGCCTGCCACAAAACTAACCATATGTCCTTGATTGACATAAGGAATGCTCATGTCAATCAATGACTGACCATGCATGCCTGAGAATGGAGGGGGAATTGTTACGTCTCCAACCAATATGTGCATATTGGGAATGCACCCAGATACTTGAATCTGGGGGTTTGAGCTGTACAATGGTTGTAGACCATATTGCTGGTGGATGGGAACTGTGCTAATAGTGCTATATTGAGCATTATAAGGAGCGTTGTATGTAGCACTTGTCGAAGGTATACAATTTGACACTAAAGGGGTGGAACCTAGCATCGACTGGGTTCCACTCTTGGAGGGTATCATGTGAGTGGTTGTACCTGGGAAAAATGGTGTGATGCAGGAAAGTGTTCCCTCTGTGGATAGAGGAAACCCCTCTAGCCCTATAGTGGGTCTAGTCACAAACAAGGACAGATCAACAATAGCTTTTCTTAAACAGTCAAAGTTGGAGGCTTACTTCAACTGGTGGTCGATGGACTTCCGTTGCACTACTCAAGCTTCTGCTTCCTTCTCATCAATGAGTGATCAACTTGAAACAAAGCAAAGGAAATACAACAAAGCACGTAATATGACAACAACAATAAACCATTTACTCACAAAGTCAAGAAGTCATGAGCTATCAAGTACATTTCATACGAGACATAGGAAAACATCATTGATTGCATTAATAATGAAATAAGAGTTAGCTTACAACCAAAGTCTTGACATCATAAGCCTTCTCAGAGAAGAGTCCAGCTAGCATGTTCTTCAAGCATTCACTCTTTGAAGATGGATCTCCCAACACACAAAAGCTCTCTCACTCATAAGCTTCACACAAGATCAAGGGTACCTTACAACCTTCCACATACTATCAACAATTCCACACTTATCACACTCACACCAGCTATCTAGCAAACTCACAAAGAACTCACAACACTACTCAACTAGCCAACTATCAGAACTGTCCCACTAGCAATGCATAGCAATGGTGAGAGTTTAAATAGGAGGAGTCTCCATGAAAGGTGGAAAGGAGAGCTTATCACCAAGGAAGGTAGCACAATTGACGGAACTGTCACACCAGGGAAGGAAGGGCGACATAAACAAGGCCAACAACCAGGTCTGGAGTCATCTGGAAGGCTGACTATTGGAACAATTTGCCCAATCTGGATCATCGCGGGAACAGAACTGATCCTCAGTGCTGACATCGCAAGTGATTAGTGCAGATAGTCAAATCATCACCGAAGAGACCACATATCCCCGCGCTGGTGCTTAAAATCGGGCCATCAGGGGAATCAGGTGTACTTCTGCGCTAGCAGCATGGTCAGTTTGTTCATGTGTGCCTTTCAGCACGCTTATTAGACCAATATCCACGATGGGGCAGGTAACTTTGGAAAGTGGGTCAATTGGCAGCACAGGAGAGCATTTGTCTGTCATAAGCATGTTTGACTTGGACATTTGACACAGTGAGAAGATCGGGAGTGAAAGTGGTGATAAATTACTATGTAACAGATGCCCCCTAAAGTATGAAGCCCGAGAGAGTGGGAGGGGTGAAATGCTTTATAAAACAACTAAGCTGGAACACCATCTGGAAGTACCTATGTGCAATTCGAACTGATATGTCTGAAGTACATGTAGTCTAGGCATGGGCACAACCATCCAAAAGACATACGGAAAAAGGTCTGTGGTATGGATGTAGCCACCTAGCTAATGAGACCATGATAATGATAAAGGTATGGTCGCAGCCATCCATGAAGACTCAGGTATGGGCGTAGCCATCCATCAATGAGTCATGTAATCATAAACCAATCCACGCAGCCCGAGCATGTGTAATCTGAGTTCGGGGTCTTGAACCCAACTGACCATAGTACAAATTCTAACATGCGAATAAAGGTGCTGAAGTCGAGCATGAGAGAAAGTCGCTTGATTACCAGTCGATGATGTAAACCATTAAAAAGCACAAGAGAAACCACCAATAATGCTAATGGTTCTCAAGGTACTGTCCAGTACAATCCACGAAGTACAAAGAACGAGTTGAAGTCGAACACTTGTGGAATCATCCGATCGATGACCAATGATGTGAATCGACCGTCAGGTGTGAAGAACTTGCCATTGAGGCATGCAAGCTCCAAGGTACCAAAGGGGATCTCTGGATCAATCTCCTGGTTAATGAGCTGATGTTGACAGGAGATGACCCATTACAGGAGGGCCATAATGTTTCCCCCATCAACGACATGAGATAAGGAACAAGTGGTAGATGGTAAAATAGAGTATCAGAGAAGGAGACAGAGGTGTAAACTGCAGAAGGATTATACTCTTGAACATGTCAGCGACACGACTCCGGAGGGTGGCAGCATCCAGGTACCAAAGGATCCGAGGCTTAATGACAACAACATGAATCAGATGGAATGAGGCTAAATGATAACCCAAACCCATGGAAGGCCAACTGATGATGTATGGAAGTCCCAACCTGACAAGAAGCAGAAGTGTCGATGTTCAAGAGTGACTAGCTGCCATAGACAATCGATGATAAACTTGCTGTTAAATCCAACCTAGTAACATTTTAACGAGCCCTAGGGAGGAGAAGCTCGAGTCTCATCATGTTGATGAGTCCAATGTCATCAGGGTTTAACGAGTCCGACATAGGCAAAACTCGGAGTCTTTTTCATGTTTAGGGAGTTTGAAAAAGACACAGAAAAGAAAAATCTAGGGGGGTCCTTTTTCGTAGATTTGTGTCTCTCGAGCCCAAAAAAGTATAAAATGATACTCGAAAGAACTGCCCGACCATTACGATTGAGGAGTACCTTTCATGATTAGTGACTTTGACCCGAAAAAGTAGAAAAGCGACCGAAATCACGTCATTTCATAACCAAGAACAAGCTTGAAACGACAAAGGCCCGACAATCTTTTCATCTTTAAACGGTTAGAAAAGAGCTTAAACGCGACCGCCTCTTATTTACTTTTAACGAGTCAAGAGGGAAAAATTGGCTATCTTTTCATCTTTCAAGTCAGAAAAGAGCTGAAAGCATACCTCCATTTTTATTCTCTTTAACGAGTCAAAAAGGAAAAATACTCGGCAATCTTTTCATATTTTATGAGTCAGAAAAGAGCTTAAAGGTGACTCGTCCTAGAGGAACGAGTGGTATAAAGGGTAGCAATTGGTTCTGGAAAAGGAGGAACTACTCAAAACATGTAATGGTTAAGAGGCTGGCTAATAAAACCACTCATCGCTGCAGTTCCTTAGCAAAGGAAAAACAACCAAGTGAAAGCATATGATTGGCCAAAGAGATGGCGGCAATGGAATGAAACAACCAAGGCTCATCTAGTAGAATTTAGCGGATAAACGACAATTACGAGATGCAAATCAGGTATGGGTTCATTTTTACACAAGCTTGAACCATGGAGAACTCTGCTTGGATTCGGTTTCATGTTTACACAAGCTTGAAATGAAAAACTATGCTTGTTATAAGTTCACATGCCCCCAGCATAATGACGCAAATCAAGGTGCATGCCCCCCAAGCTTCATTGCATTCAACGGGGATGATGGAATGAAGGTTCACTTTCGAGATCTTGGAAAGACTCGACTTGGATTTTATGAGATCTTAAACAAAGACTCGATTTGGAAAGGGAGATGTTTCATTTTTTAATGAGGTTGACACAGTAAAAGTACTATCCTCATAACCATTGTTTCATTTTTTAACGAGGTTGACACAAGATCAAGAACTTTCCTCATACACCTTGTTTCATTTTTTAACGAGGTCGACACAAGATCAGAACTATCCTCGAGACTCATTGTTTCATTTTTTAATGAGCTTGACACAAGACAAGGAATTGTGCTCGGAACATCCGGTTTCATATTTTAACAAGGTTGAGATAGGAACAAATTATCCTCATACACCTTGTTTCATTTTTTAACGAGGTCGACACAAGATCAGAACTATCCTCGTAACTCCTGGTTTCATTTTTTAATGAGCTTGACACAAGCCAAGGAACTATGCTCATAACCCTTGCTTCATGGGCCATACAAGAACATGGCTCCCAAGAGGTTTTTGCGGGACAGAAGAACTGCACTCTGGGAGGAATACATGTCATGATGCACCAATGATAGATCAAGTTCCAATGCCCCCAGTACATGATGTACGAGACCATCTGCATGATCATCAGCAGAGGTGGAGATGGAATGGGTAGCCACATAATTGACCTGTGGCAAGGAAGGTACTTCTTGTGAGCAAGATCTGAGAGGGGACGATGACTACGTAGGAGGCACCGGGGGACTAAAGAACGACAATTGATCTATGGTCACCATTCTTCCATCGTGTGGAAAACAAACCACATGGAAAAGTGAAGAAACAAGGGCCCCCATGGCATAAACATAGTCACGACCAAGGAGAAGACTGAAATCTAAATCACTTTGGACAATCAGTACATCTATATAGACGGTTTTGCCGCCCAAAGTAATAGTGAACTTTGGAAGGATCCCTAATGGTTGATTGGTTCCTTCGTCAACTGCTAACAGATTTTGTGTGACCGGCACAAGCTGTGGGGAACCCAAAGATTGCCAAGTAGTGGAAGGCATAAGACTGACAGATGCACCCTCATCCAAAACAGTGCCAAGTATTGCCTTATCATAGGCATGTACTGTAATCTGGAAAGGAACATGGGACGGAAGGTGGAAGGCAGTCAAATGACTCCAGTCGAAGGAAACGACTGAACTACTTGGTGGGCGAATCATATGATTGCCCACCCACTCTACAGGAACTGAAGAAGGACCCTCTTGACCAACGGGGATAGAAGGGTCATTTTCAGACTCAGGAGAATCTGACGAGACGAGAAGAACATGAGCATGATTCTCTTCCGAAATAGAGTGACCAACAGGTGGTGAACACAAGTTGACACTCTCTCCGACCAATGGTTGGTCTGGAACAGGCTTAGCACAACCAGGTTCGGAAAGAGGAGGACAGACAAGAGAAGAATCTAAGTCAATCTCTTTGTCGATAGGGAGAGGGTCTGAAGAGAGCCTCTGATAACCAAGAGGAAGTTGGGGTGAAGACGCTGTAAGACTTTCCAAAATGGCAGAAGCTTTATCCATGAGTAGCCAAAGGTGAAGGGGATGGTTGCCTTCACATAGTCTACAGGGGAATCGAACCTTCCCTTTCTTCTTACCATTGCTAGTTGATAGGGTAGCATCGCCATGAGCTTCAGAGGACGATGAGGGATGAGTTGGATTGAGAGACCATGCTTCTGAGATCCTAGGAATGCCAGTACAATCACGAAGAAGATGGTCACCCTTGCACAATTTACAAGGAAACTTAACCTTCCGCAGAGGAGCAGAAGGTGTTCCGACCTGAGATGTACTCGGAGCAGTACCTACACAGGTAGCCTCACGTTTATCAGACTTCTTCTTCTTCTTCATCTTCTTCTTCTTCTTCTTAGTCTCCTAGTTACTAGATGTGAAACCTTCACTAGGCGAAGGAGGAGAGGAGGAGGAAGAAACAGAGGAAGAAGGTGTCGGCTCAACCTTGGAATCAACATGCCATGATTCAGACAAAGGAGATGGTGGACCAGGAGTCATGACGCTCAGGACCACCGAGGTCGAAAACAACCATACGGGAAAACCGATGGTTAACCCAGGCAAAGACAATGTTGCCATATACGGAGCACCGACATTTCCAAATGAGGGAAACAGACCAGGATTTCCATCTGCGGGAAAACCTTGGCTGGTAGACTCGGGGAATGTTGCCATCGATAATGAGAAAGAACCCTACTCAAGCTAACGCAAACAAGATCTAACAGGGTAAATGTGAAACATGGCCGAATAAATTTTAAGACACAAGGACACAACTTGACCTTTTCATCTTCAAAGAGTCGAGAAAAGGACCAAAAGATGTGTTAAGCTCTTAACCTGCAAAAAGATACCCAAATATAGAATATGCGAAGAAAGATACCCAGAACATAGAATAATGAGAGTCAACAACAAATATTTTATTATTCAGAAAGCAATGTTCCTTGGCCTCTTCGAGGGGGCAACCTCAATTAGAGTAGAGCTCGATTCAAAAATAAGACACGATGCTCCTCGCAGGGAGTCTCTATCCTTTATATATGACTCATACATGCAATACCATGGATCAATACCATGGGTTTTATTAATACCATCTATCT
>APFE030218280.1:4224-49611 GCA_000404065.3 Pinus taeda | reverse complement strand
TGTTGTTGATTTGTTTCCTGGTTCATCCTGGGAACTGCTTTAATTGCCTTGAAAGCCTGTTGCCTTGGTTTGGTAGTTTTTGGTTCAATTTTATTTGCTTTTTAGCCTCAGCGCGTTTTATTTTGAAATAGCTGCGCTGACATCGCACAGTGTCTTCTTTGTCGTTTCTGTCATCGCGTGTATACATTTAACAATCGTGCTGACCTGGTTTTCCGGCCAGCGTCCTTTATCCGTGTCCTTCCACGCTGACAGCGCAAAGTTGCTGCAGACCTTTTTCTGTCATCGCTTTGTTGCTGAGGGGTCACCCGCGCTGATCCTGTAAAACTCTTTTTTGTACAAATTGACCTACTAAACCTCTTGGTTTGGCTGTCCCCTACTTTTTCCACTTGGCTTTTGGCTTGATAATTTTGTTTAAGCTGTAACTCGCTTGCTTGCGAGGCCTCGTTCCACGAGGGTTCGTTTGTTTCTTGTTTTCAGTTTTTGCAAAGCCTTCCTTTTTCCTCTCGTCGCTTGGTTTGCATTTTGTCTTGACTTTTACGATTGCTGAAGTGTGTCGGACCGTCGTTTGTTTGGTTGTGGACTCTCATCCTTCGGGTGTTCGCTTTTCTCTATTGATTTCGCACTCAAACCCTAGGGCATCTAGTGGTCGTGTGTGTCTAGCCTCCCGTTCGGGATCTTGTGTTCTTGGTTGACCAGCCAACTTCGTTTGTGTTTCCACGTTTGTTTGGTGATTGTTGAAAGTGATTGATTGTGTTCCAAGCGGTTTTCTTTCCTCCTTTGAATTCCTTGGTGTCTTGTTGAGCTTAGATTACATAGCTCATAAGCCTTTGTTTTCCTTTGATTTGGGAAACTGGTTTTAGTGACTTGGGAATTGTCTTGTGTGTGCATTGAGTGATTTAGCTTTTCACTTAGTGTTGTTATCTCTCTAATTCATTTTAAAAAGAACTTTTATGTCATTGAAAAGTAAAGCAAACTAGTGTCTTTTGCATTAATAGTTGAAAGGAAAAGAGCATTTCATCATTTTGTGCTTTCAAAAGAAAAGTTTCATTTCCTTGCTGTTAATTGCATTAGGTTGCGTGATTGCTTGAATTCATTTTGTTTATTCGAAAGATCCTTAACTCTCTTGTAGCTAGAATTCATCGAACAAAATGATGATCTTTGGCATGTAGTTGCATTTAGGCGTTTTTGAGAGATCATACGGTAGGACCTGAAACTAAAACCTAATTCAAGATCAACCGTAAAATAAACCAAATTTATCTAAAAACGCATTGGAACTTAACGCAAATATCTATAGGTCTAGGCTAGAGACATGTTCCGACATCTTTAAACCTGGTAGCTTACCGTCGAGTGGTTGGGTGATTCCTCCACGGTGAAACGATAGGTGCCAGCACGGATTTGGGCTCCCACGTACCGTCGTGTATATATGGGGAGACTCCACTAGGCTTGCATCCTTTATCCATAGGAAGCCGAGTCTGCCGCCTTGTGAACCGTAACGCACCGAACACAGCATTCAGGAAGATTGACTGCAGTATGGAAAGTACTTGGTTCTCATACGATTGCTAAGGTGTATAAGCAGTTTTACGGATCGCTTGGTAAACCTTTTTCTTAGAATCTCCAGAGCAGTCACTTTTGATCCTTTTCGGACTCCCTAAAAGAAAAGGTGTAAGTGAGCGTCTTGTCGCTTCGTGCTCATTAAACATTCGAAGGAGACTAGAGTCATCTTTTTGTCCTTTTCTTGACTCTTAAAAAATGAAAAGGTCAAGTTCAGTTCCTGCGTCTTAAAAATTTATTTGGCCTCGATAACATTACCTGGTTAGATCTTGTGTGCGTTAGCTTGAGTAGATTTCTTTTTGCTATGGCAAATTTTTCAGGGTTCACCAACCCAAGTTCCCCTCCTGACGGGAATCCTAGTCATTCCCCTCCTCTTGGGAATGTTGGTGCTCTGTATATGGCGACGTTATCCCTTCCAGGGTTAACTGTCGGGTTGCCTGTTTGGTTGTTTCCAACCCCTTTGGTCCCTACCGTGTCGGCTGATACTCCATCAGTCCCTCCACCTGGACAACATCATGTTGAACCTAAGGTGGACCTCTCCCCTTCGATGCCTACTTCTATGTCTTCTTCTCGTACTTCGCCTGGTGAAAGTCTCGTTTCAAGTAACCAGGTGGCTAAGAGGAAGAAGAACAAGAAGAAGAAGAAGAAATCGCCTAAGGGAGAGGCTACAAGCACAACTATTGCTCCCTCAAGTACACCAGAAGTCGGGCCCCTTTCCGCTCCTCCACGAAAGGTTAAGTTTACTTGTTGATTATGCAAGGAGGACCATCTTCTTCGTGATTGTCCTGGCATTCCTAGGATCTTAGAAGTATGGTCCCGTGATCCGGCCCGCCCCTCATCGTCCACTGAGGCTCACGGCGATGCTACCTCATCAGTTGGGAATCGCAAGGGAAAAGGGAAGATTTGAATCCCCTGTAGACTTTGTGAAGGCAATCATCCCCTTCACCTTTGTCCACTCATGGATAAAGCCTCCACCATCTTGGAAAGTCTTGCGGCTCCCTCACCCCAACTCCCCGTTGGATATCAACGTCTTTCTGCAGCTGCTGATCGTCCTCCTGCTGACCACAAGATTGGTTTAAACTCCTCTCTTGTCCAGCCTCCTCTTCCTGAACTTGGCTCTGCCCAACCTGTTCCAAACCAACCATTGGTCAGAAAGAGTGTCGACTCAGGTTCACCACCCCTTGACCACTCTGTTCTAGAAGAACGTCATGATCATGTTCTTCTCTTCTCATCAGATTCTCCTGAGTCCGAAAACGACCCTCTTATCCCCGTTGATTCAAAGGGTCCTTCTTCGGTTCCTTTACAGTAGGGGGGCAATCATACGATTCCCCCACCAAGTAGTTCAGTCGTTTCCTTCGACTGGCGTCACCTGACTGCTTTCCGCCTTCCATCCCATGTGCCTTTCCAGATTACAGTACATGCCTATGATACGGCAGTACTTGACGCTGTCTTGGATGAGGGTGCATCTGTAAGTCTTATGCCTTCTACTACTTGGCAAGCTTTGGGCTCCCCACAGTTTGTGCCCGTTGCGCAGAATCTGATGGCGTTTGACGGAGCAACCAGTCAACCATTGGGGATCCTTCCAAAGTTCCCCATTACTTTGGGAGGCAAAACTGTCTATGTAGACGTGCTGGTTACCCAAGGTGCTTTAGATTTCAATCTTCTCCTTGGTCGTGATTATGTTTATGCAATGGGGGCCCTTGTCTCTTCACTTTTACGTGTGGTTTGCTTTCCACACGATGGAAGGATTGTGACTATAGATCAATTATCGTTCTTTAGTCCCCCGGTGCCTCCTACGCAGTTGTCATCCCCTCCTAGTTTTTATCCACCAGTTGTATCTGCCCCACCGCAGGTCAACTACGTAGCTACTTCTCCCGTGCCTATATCCAGCAATGCCGCCATCGTGCATAGTGTTCTAGGGGCACTGGGTCCCGACTTCCAAGACATTGACCTCCCATCGGGAGCGCCACTCTTGGAAGCCCCGACTTCCTATTCATTATGATGAAGTTCGCGCGGAGCATAGTTCATTTCCCTCTATCAAGCTCCCTAAAAAATGAAACAAGGAGTCTCGAGGATAGTTTTCCTAATGTATCAACCTCGTTAAAATAATGAAACGCGAGCTCGTGCATTTCGAGCGCATAACCATTATGTCAATCTTCAACCCATTTTCAATGGACTGAAGCTTGGGGGGCATGTACCTCAGATTGAGACACGATGCTGGGGGGCATGCCTGTTTCATTTCCCATCAAGCATAGTTTGCATACCATGTGCTTTTAAGCTTGTATAAAAATGAAATTTCCCATAAAGTATAGTTTGCATACGTGATTCTCATGTGTGTTTTCAAGATTTCGTAAAAATAAAATACATGCGTGTGTGAATACATTCCAATGGGTCGTTTGTTATGTAGTAGATACATTAGATTACATGTGTGTCGAACAATCGCATAGCATATAAAACGCATAATCACGTGAAGAAAAGATCCATCTAGGAATAAGCATAAACACATGAAAACACAATAATGAATCATAAACATATGTATATACATATATGTGAGTCAAAATGTTCGCACCCCGCGTGTTATATAATCCAAAAAATAATACATGTCCAAAGCCCATACAGCTGCTGACAATGTGTTCCTCAAAAATATGCAAAAAGGAAACCTAGGCGTCTAATCACGGTGATGCTCATGATAGCATGCCACCGCTCACACCAAACGTCTCAACAGACGATGGACGCGAGTAGATACTCCCACCGTGTGCCTCTAGTACGCTCTAGGCACGTCCGCCAATCTGCCGTAATCTGGAATACCTCGAGTAGTGCCTCAAGGTTCTGTACTAGATCGTCCTCACCTCTACCTAGGGTCCGCTGGCAAGGTTGTGCTCTCCGCACGTATGGAGGCAAGTCAGCTGGTCGCTCTGCACCAAATCTATATACATATTAGCGCTGTAAGAAATAGGCATGTATTAACAAAAAAAAAACTTAAATACATAAAAATGTTAAAAAAACAAAGAGTTCTTACCTAGCTCCTCGTCCCAGTCCTCTCCGGCAGGCAGAGGGAGATTGGGATCTCCAGTGAAACCCATGCCCGCATAGGGCCAGTCCTCAATGACAATCATCTGGTGACGGAGCCAGATAAAGAACTCGGGCTTCCAGGACATCTGCTGGCCCCCTCCTCCTCTGGGCATGAGTTCTGCCCATCGATGCAACCTCGGTTCCCGCAACACTGGGTCTGCCACTATTCCCCCCAGTACCCAAAAGATTGGCAGTCGCTCCAGGAAGAAAGTCACCACGATCGATCCATATCCAAACTGTTTGTTTCCATCGCGCTTACAGTTGGTAAGCTGCCGTTTAATGTTGGTTGTCACTGCCGTGGCCCAATCAAACAGTGTAGGCTGGAGACACTCAGTGGCCAGCAGCAAATGATTTTTGTTGGCCTTGTGGGGCGCCTGTACCCTAGCTGTCCAGGTAATGGTGAATAAAATAACTCGTAGTACCAGGTCGGGCACCATGTTTATATCTACCTTCTTGTTGTTTGCTCCAAACCATGCTCCAGGACACACTCGTGCCATCACCTCCCCTATCTTCTCTCTAGAAGGCCGACTACCAGTCAAGATAGGCCGTGCACCTCGCCGCGATAATCCAGTGATAAAGTAGACATCGGAAACATCCAAATCCAATGTCTGGTCTTTCAGGCAAAATACCTGATCCTCTGTATCCCAAGCATCCACTACGAAGCGCAGTAGCTCAGGTTGTGCACGTAGGTATGAGGTGTGGAAGAATTTCTTCAAGCCACAGTCTCTTAGAGCATTCATACAGTCATCATCCTCCAATGCCATGGCATCCACGTCATTATGCTCTCGTTCTTTCCATTCTAGAACCATTTTGACAAAACCCTGCAACCAAAGGTGAAATTTCAATCATTAGATTATTAATGAAACCTAAAATTGGAAAAAATTTGCAAATTCAACGGTCAAATGTATGGCAAAATGAGATCGCGCGGTTGGTGCGACTGTTCTTAAAACAGTCGCGCCAATGGCACGACCCCTTTAGGGAAAAATCACCATTGGCACGGTCCCGTGCAGGAAACCCGCGCCAATGGTACAACCCTAAAAATTTGCAAATCCCCTTGCAGGGGGCTGAATTATGGATCAAAATCTTAAAAAATGGAATGAAAACAAAGCTAGGGATGAGGCCTCTTACCTGTTGCAGACGGCGGCTCGAATGGTCTCCTGGATTGATCGCAATCAGCAGTTGAAATTTGCACCAAAAACCCTCCAATAGTGAGCTCACAAGGTAAAAAGTGAAAAGTAAATTTATTTTTTACCATTTTACTATTTATAGATTTATTTTGACCTAAAAATACATTAGAAATGATAATTTTGATTATTTTTGGGATATTTTCATGTCGAAGTGGGTTTTACGCAGTTTTTGTATGATGACAGGACTTGGTGCAACTCAACGCAATCAAACGAGCTCTTTTTCAACTTTTTCAAGCTCGGTAAAACATGAGAAAAGGTTACTTTACGGTCTGCTTTCAGCTCTTTTCCTGACCTTTTAAAAAGGAAAAGATGGCCGAGTTATTCCTCTTGGCTTGTTAAACGTTACTAAGGGGCAGTCGTTTTAAGTTCTTTTGTCGACCGTTAAAACATAAAAAGATTACCGGGTTCTTGTCATTTCAAACTCGTTAATGGTTACGAAACAACGTGGTTTTGATAGCTTTTTTACTTTTTCAGGTCGAAATCACTATTTATGAAAAGTACTCCTCGATTGTAATGGTCAGGCGGTTCTTTCGGGCATTATTTTATACTTTTTCGGGCCCGAGAGACACAACTTTACGAAAAAGGACACCCCTGGAGTTTCCTTTTCTGCTGTCTTTTCAAACTCTCTAAACATGAAAAGGCGTCGAGTTCTTCCTTTGTTAGACTCGTTAAAACCTGATGACACCGGATCTTGTCGAAAACACCATAAGCATATGCTATCCCCATCAAGCTTGTTAAAAATAATTGGGGTACTATCCAGAAATGGTGGGGGAAAAAAGAAAATTTTGGGAACCATAATTATTGTCGTGTCAACAGTATGTCGCTCTTGAACATGGCATTTCTCTGCTTTCGTGTCGGGGTGGGGATATCTCATCTCATTTTTCGCTTACCTCCGTGGGTTTGGGTAATCCCATTTGACCTCTCATCTGCTCATTGCCTCGTCATCATGACCTCTGATCCATCGATATCAAATACTGCCAACTCCACTGTCATGCCGCCGATATGTTCAAGAGAAGTTGACCTCTGAAAGAAACAACCTCCATTTGATAGTTCATATAATCTTAATTCACAACATTGTCTCTTCCCGTCTCATGTCGATGATGTGGGAAACATCATGGCCCACCTTCGATGAAGATCACTTCCTATCGACTTCAGCTCATTATCCAAGAAAGTGACCTAGAGACTCCCTTCTGGTACCTTAGAGCCTACATGCCCCAATGGCAGGTTCTTCGTGTTCGACGCGAGGCTTTTATCATTTTCCTCCGATCGGCTGACTCTACGGATGTTCGACACCGGCTCACTAATTCACACACCGTAGTCTGTACCTATAGTACCTTGAGGGCCATTGTCATTATTGGTGGTACCTCTCGTGTTTGTTAACAGCTCCCAATATTGACTGGTAATCAGACGATTTTCATGCATGTTCGACTTCAGCTCACATGTTCACATGCTTGAACTTGTACTTTTGTTCAGGTCGAGGTGGAGCGCAAGACCCTGGATTGTGTCTGTTGTAATCCAGGAGTGATTTTTGATACATGACTCATTCACTGGATGGCTGTGACCATACCTGAGTCAATTCATTGATCCTAACCAGATGGCTGCGTCCATACTACGGATCTAAATTATCATGTACTCTCTTATGGATGGCTGCGTCCATACCACGTACATCATCTATTTGAACTATCAATTGTATCTCTCAATGCAGTTTCTCGACGGCAGCTATATATGTTCTTGTAAAGCATTTCACCCCTCTCCCTCTCTCGGGCCTCATGCTTTAGGGGGCATCTGTTACACAGTAATTTGTCACCGTTGGTCACCGTCCCTGTTACCCCTGTTTTCGTATATTGGAGGACACATTCCGGGACCTGTGAGCAGTGACATAACCTAAAAACATTTGCATTATGTTCCCCTAAGTACGTACTTCATGTTCCCTGAAGACACTTTTTGCAAATTATCCCTGAAAAGTGCCCTTTTTCCATTGGCGCAGGTACACAGTGTCTTACCCGCACCAATGACTCAGATCCTCAAAAGGGGGCGTGCCCATTGGCGCTCTGTCCTAGAGCAACACCCACGCCAACTAAGTTTAGTAATGATTTTTGGCCAGCGCGCACCCATATGTTTTTTCCTCTCTTATCATGAAGTTCCTTGAGGGAAAAATTAACAAGATAGAGGTCGAGAGTCATTGTTTATCCATGACAACTATCCTCAGTAACTTTTCAGGGATAATGCCAATCCACAATGGGCGTCCTGGTACATTGTATCTTCCTCCCTTCTCCATCTATAAAATCCTGTGCTCATGCATTTGACAAGCTAGTTTTTGTGAGTGCTGAAGTAATGCTAAAGTGATAGCAAGAATTTTGAAGCATAGGGAGGTTATGCTGCCGGAATCCTGAGAGTGAGAAGGTCTTGTGCAAGGCATACATAGCTGCTCGCCCAACCAAAGAATAGGTTCAACGTCAAAACCTTGGTTGTATCTTTCTCTGCTTTTATTCATTAATAGACGACTTTCATTATGGTTACACTCCTATTGTCTTTATAATGATGATTGAGTTATATCTTTTCTGACTGATATATAGTTGCATCTATTGGATTTTATGCTTGTATTTGTGTCGTTCTTTGCATGTGCAGGTGTCCGTTCACGAGGATCGTGGGGATCGTGACTAGCCGGAGCAAAGGAACGGGAGCGACAATTCTTCTACAAGTACTAGCGTTGGAATCCAGGTAGGCCATCATCATCGATATTTGATTTGCAATTAGGAACCTGCGTGTTAGCATTGTGTGATTGTTGCTAGACCCCATTTGGGCTAGTGGGATCGCCTCTGTCCGCAGAGGGGATTTACCTGTCCAACATGGCCCAAACTGTCTTTTATGACATACTTCAGAATAAAATGTGGGATCCTTTTCCAAATTTTCTTGAATTCTCAAGAGACAAAAATTCCCAATCGAATGAAACATTTTGAAATATATTCTATAGATAAATAAAGTCTTAATACGATAATCATAACCTGACAATGTAGATTGCATGCACCCAACTAAATGTGAATTTTTCATGCTTTTATTCATTGACAAATATCTCTTCCTGCTCTCTAATGCAAATTTGAAATCCATATATTTCAAGCAATCTTTTTGGCAACATTCACTTGAAATGAGTGCGTTGATAGAAATTCTTCTCGTCAGATATTCTACTCTACCCCTTGTATAACTAGAACATCTTGCATTGATACGAAAAGTTCTGCTCCTACTCCTCGACACAATATTTCTTGGCAACATCTCCATCATTAGATCATCATTTGTATAGGGATTTTCATCATCATTAAGAGGAATGTTATCCACACTATGATCAACTGTGCTTTTAAAATACTGACTTGGAGGATATTCTTCATCTTCCCCTTCTTCAGTGCTATTGTGATAGTCCATAGAATTCAGAATCAATGGAAAATTTGACTCGATGTTTATTGGATATTCTTCCTCATGTGCATTTCTAGTGCTACTCTCATAGTCCATATAATTAGGACTAAGTGTATCATCCTATCCTTCATCACTGCTACCTTTATACTCATTAGAATTAGGACTAAGTGCATCATCCTGTCCTTCATCACTGCTGCTCTTATAGTGCTTAGAATTAGGACTAAGAGGACATTGTGACACTACATTCTTTTTAAATTCATCATCGCGCTCTTCATCACTGTTGCTCTCATAGTCCTTAGAATTAGGACTAAGTGGACACTGTGACACTCCATTCTTTTGAAATTCATCATCCCTCTCTTCATCACTGCTGTTGTCATAGTCCTTAGAATTAGGACTAACTGGACACCATGGCACTCCATACTTTTGAAATTCATCATCCCGCTCTTCATCAAAGCTGCTCTCATAGTCCTTAGAATTAGGACTAGCTAGACACCGTGACACTCCATACTTTTGAAATTCATCATCATGCACTTCATCGCTGTTGCTCTCATAGTCCTTAGAATTAGGACTAAGTGGACACTTTGACACTCCATTATTTTCAAATTCATTATCACACTCTTCATCACTGTTTCTCTCATAGTCCTTAGAATTAGGACTAAGTGGACACTGTGACAATCCATTCTTTTGAAATTCGTCATCATGCTTTTCAACATTATTACTCTCATAGTCCTTAGAATTAAGACTAAGTGGACACCGTGACACTCCATTCTTTTGAACTTCACCATCATGCTCTTCATCATTGCTGCTTTCATAGTCCATATAATTAGGACTAAGTGGACACCATGAGACTCCATTCTTTTGAAATTTGTCATCAAGCTCATCATCACTACTGCTTTCATAGTCCTTCGAATTCGGACTAAGTGGAATCTGTGACTCTTTATTTATTTGAAATTCTTCGTCCCCTCTTTCATCAGTGCTGCTCTCATAGTCCTTAGGATCAGGACTAAGTGGAAGAATTGACTTTCTATTCATAGTGGAAGAATTCTCGCTATATTCATCCATATGAATAGAGTTGTTATGTGATGAAGATGCTGATGCTGTATAAATCGAAACTTCACTATCAGGACAATCCATCCCTTTCAAATAGAAGATGTTGAATTGTACAAATGGAGAGTCTCCTAAAGATATTATATAGCTTAGAGAATGGAATTTTCCCTCCAAAATCCCCCCCCAAAAAAGAAATCCGCGAAAATATTTCCCTTCAAAAATTTTCCTCCCAAAAATTTCGCAAATTTTTTTTCCCTCCTAAAGTTTGTGAGATTTATTTTATTCTTGCAATTTAATGAAAAATGTAAACTAAATTTTTTTATGAAATAAATCATTAAAGTTAAAATTGTAAACTACAACTTCTACCTAAATTATTTTAATAGTCAAAGTATATAATATTTACTAAACAATTGAATGTTTCTTTTAATTTTTATAATACATTCTAAAACAAACTAATCCCACATTCACCCCACTGTAAAAAAATTCCATACTATTCGCTTTATCATATTTGCAAAAACAAAAGCAAAAAGATGAAAAATTGTGAAAAGGCTGAGACAAACCTCCAAGTAATGACCAAAGGAAATCAAATTAATAATTTCTCAAAAAAGAGACTCAAAACACCCAATTGATAAAAGCTTAAACAGGAATGCCAATGGAATTAACCCAAGGAAATCTTTCAACAAGTCACATGCAGGTATGGGCAGAGGATAACAACTACTAAATCAAACTAAAACTAATTTTCAAAATTTTAGCAGGGTACGCAGGTTCAGAGTTTACACAGGTGCGTGTACGCTCTGTGCACAAAGTAAAAGTGCGTACAGGTACGCACTGTGATACAAACACAAACTGCGGACTTCTCCTAAAGTAATGAAAAGCCAAAAAACAAACCTAAATCCAGTAAATCTACCCAAGTCCACACACAACAAGCCAAAAACATAAACAAAAAGGCAAGTTTCTCAGGTCAAAGAAAAAACAAGGAAAGCAATCAAGTCCCCAGTGGAGTCGCCATTTTGTCACGCGGAATGAGTCGATCTTGCGGACAAGATAGACCTTCCTAGAATCTAATGAAGACCTAATGACAAACAAACCAACCAGACACTATCTTTCGCTAAATGCGCTTTATAAATAATGGCAAACAAATGTGTTTAAGGCCTACCTCATGTCCAACGCAATTTTGGGGATGCCTTTGCTCCTTTGATCCAAGTAAGTTCCTTTGTCACAAACCTGCAAACACAAACAAGGCAAACGATTAAATAGCACCTGAATAACCAGTATTATAAAACATATTTAACATGAATGTCAAGGAGTCCATGAAATAAATAACATGAGATGTTGAGAAAAATGAGCTTGATTGTATTAATTCAAAAGAAGAAGAACTTTAAAACCTTTGCCTTGATGCTGTACAAGCTCCTCCGGGTCCAACAAGAAGTCTCCTCTACTTTGACAAGCTCCACTCACTCCCCAATGAAGCCAAAAAGGTATGTGATCTCTCCTCTTAAGCTCAAATAGGAAGTCTTGATTTCACTAGCATTTACGCTCAAAAGTTCAGCTTCTAACCTCTCCATCCACTAACCCAATGCCTCAATTTATAGTGCAATGGAGATCAGTTACCAGGTCCTCCTTCAAAGGGATAGAATCCTCCTTCAAAGGGATAGCTCCTCCTAACAAGGGATTAGCTCCTTCTCTTTTGGGATGCATGAACTACTTTGGAGCGAACAATCCACGTCAAAAATCCTTCTAGAAACATCTAGAATTAACCCAAAGTGAGTTTTTTAAGATAAAAATTGTGCCTTTTGACTTTCACAGGGGTACGCACCCTCCCCTTTACATACAGAGCGTATAAGTACGCAGGTATTCTGAACACAAGGTGCGGTCCCACAGGCAAAAGTGAGAGAAAGTGCGGAACCAGAGTTATATTTCTTTTTTGATGTCTTTCTCTCATTTCCAAAGCTTTTTTTGAAGAGCTGAGGTTTGAGACTTGCTTAGGAGGCTGGTATAGGTGGTGATAGACCCATACCGACTGCAAATAATCAAGGTGACGATATTTTTGTATAACACTATGTGTAGTGAATTTTTCTCAAAAATCATTTTGCGCTCCTTCAAGTTTATGACTCCATTCATATCGGTGGTCCAGTCTATTCCTAGTAGTGCGGGATAGGGATTGTTGTCATTGACAATCTTTATCACTTCAAAATCCGCCTGTGCACTCATGCCTTCAATATCCACTGTTACCCCTTAAAATCTTCCCATGGGCAAGATCTTCTGTTGGTTCGCCATTTGCAACTGAATAGGAGACCATTGTAGAGCGTGTCTGCCCATGAATTCCCATGTTTGTTTTGGCAGTATGTTCGCATCAGATCCAAGATCCAAGATTATTTGATCCATTCTATACTCGCCGATTTGCATGGTCAACCTCATTTCCTTTCCTATGCACAATGTATGTTTTCCAAATTTTCGCACCATGCATGGTTCTCCTGACCCTGCGCACCTAGTGATACGTTCCTGTAGTCCTTTTACTGCCTTGCTGTCATGTAGCAGTTCCATGCATGTCTTCAGAAAGGTAGTGAGCATTGAAGGATCCATCCCAATTTCTATTTGATCCTTACTACCTGAAGTGGAGGCCTCCGTGAAGCTCTTCTTAGCTTCCATGAATGTTTCCATCGTGCATTCTAAATCAAATTTGGGTTCCTTTGTAGGAGGCTTGCAAACCCATGCTCTTTCTTCTGACTTCTTACATTTGTCATCGCTAGTGGTCCTACCGCTATTGAGAACTATGTTTACATTTGGGTCTTCTTCGCGCGACTCAGACCTCATTATGTGCAAATTATGAGTCGAAGGAGGTTGGAGTACCCCTTTTTCGTGCAACCTCGCTGTTAATGTATGGCAGTCTTCTGCCTCATGATCAAACTGAGTACAGTACAAACATGATGTCCTTGTCGGGTTTGTACAATCGTGGGCATAGTGCCCTAGCCCTCCGCAATTGTAACAAATTAGTTGTTCGCAACCCCTTCCTGGTCCCATTCCACCTCGACCTCGTCCACGCCCCTAAAATTCAGCGTGTGCCATTCCTGTATTTCGGTCAAGGTCTCGCGTTTTGGTTTGCACCCCGCAAGAAGGAGTCTGATCCATCATTAGTTTGTAGCTTCTGCAGGTGTGTTCATCTTGGCCTACCAACCTACAAAAATTACAAAACAATTGCTGGGACGTCTGGGTATACTTTTGCAATAGATGAAAATTATTCGTAGTGTGTTTTCCTCCTATCTGATAGATCGTGCACCATAGTGCAGGCACCATTCTTGGTCCTGCTTATGCCTTAGGTCTTAACGGCATCGACCCTCCTCCCACCAAGTAATTCGTGAACACTGGACAGTGGTCCTTGTCATGCCCCTGGCCCTTGCATTTTATGCACCATACCTCCTCATGTGCCTCTAGCTGAGGTGTCCTGTCCCATTTCAAACTCTACATCTCCAGACACAGATTTTGTAGTTACGTGTGGATTTTTTCGACTCCCAGACCGGGGTCTTATATAGGGGTCTCATGCAATCTCATTGCCATCTCCAAAGCTTCAGCCTAGGTAGAAAGCTTTTGTTGTGATAGCGCCGTCCTTAAATGTGATGTTAGTGATGCTACAAACCATGCACGGTGCTGTCCATCCGTCAAAGTCATGTTGGCCTCCCAAATCATACTCTTCAGTCTTTGGTCCAGATCATGGGGTCTCGCCCGAGAGCATCGTGATCTCCTTAAACCCGATAATTGATTGTGTCTCTGACTTTGGCCTGCTAAATTCCCTGTTCAGTGCGGTTTGGATTTTTGCAATTCATGTGTTTGGACGGTCATTATAATGCTTAATGTACCATGTTAATGTGCAATCCTACAGTGCGCTTACCAGCGTGGCCTTTTTGATATTTTTATCCACAACTCCTTGTGCTTCCCATACCACTCTTACCACGAATGAGAATTGGTACAGATCTTCATTCCCTACTCCTCTGAACACCTGTAGTTTGATCGCACTCACCATACTGAACTGTGGTGGTGGTGGAGGTGGGGTGGGTGGAGATGGAGGTGAGGAGGGTGAGATGGGTGGTGGTATAGGTGGAGGTGGTAAGCATGGAATTTTCTGCCTTATCAAACTAACTGAGCTTCTCAGAGAAACTCTCGCGAGGTCTTCCTCGCTTTCCTGAAAAGGTGAAATTAAGGGACTAGTTTCTAATTCTTCACTACCTGTGCTTCTGTAGATCTTTCCACTTAGCGTAGTCCCAAAAATTAACTTATACGAATAACCCGCTTTTCAAACAATAGCATCTTAATCCAAGTGTTCAATGATTTAATATACTTACCTTACGGTCCTTTGAGGAAGCGTCGCTCCGCCTCACTGTAGCTGACGGTCGTATCTACTGCGAACTCAGTGATAAATCCTCCTATAATTCGATCAAGCCAATGGTCCACTACTCGCGTGATCTTAGCTCTTGACGCTTCTAGTCTGCGCAGTAATTCGAGAGTCCACATGATTGATTTGTCAAGCCTACACCTTCCCTGGCTATTTACTAACTTCGCGATCCACTCATACAACTCAGAAGGAAAGGATGCAAAGAAAATTTCATGGATTTTCATATATAAGTAGTGCTCCAACCACTGTTCCTTAGATACTCGTGGATTCCTGTTTTCATGCACCGCGAACTCATGAATATATTCTTGTCCAACCACCCTTTAATTTCTTTCTTTGTTGGATTCAAGTGACATGACATCAGACATACCTTATGCAGATCCCAGTCCCAGCAACGAAACCATTTGTTGGCTTGTATGGGCCTAACCTAGGTTCAGAGATGATTTAGCCAAACAAATCCTAGTATTGTTGGTCCTTTCAGCAATAGTCCACAGAGCATGGACTAGGGTCTCACCTGAAGTAGTATGAGAGGGTGCTAGAACTAGGTTTCTACACCCTAGATATGTCTGATGGTTTTTCGGTGGTTTGCAGATTTACCCTGCAAACATCGCTACACACACCTATCAGTACCTCGCAGCCTACAATGTTGCCTTCGCGCAGCCCTGCTCGAGGCATGATCCATGTTATTACCCAAGTTCCTTACTATTAACCTGATATTATTCGATTACTTCACTTATCTGTATGAGCCCAATTATACTTAAAAGTGTTCAATATTCATATAAGTGCGCACAATAAAAAAAACAGTATAAATGCATAGAAAGTAATACAAAAGCAGATACACAATATTTGGAATCAAACTTCTCTTTATTATTCTTCTTCTTGGGTCATAGAATCGACTCCACCCTACGCACTTAGCTATAGGGGTCCGCACACTCAGCTGCTAACTCTACTAGGCCTCTACGCACTCAGTGGCGGAGCCTCTTCCTACTACTACGACACAAGACACTTAGACTTCTTCTCTATCTGTTACTAGATTATTGCATCAATTCGTTCTTCTATATATCTAATTAGTTATCTTTACAACTTAGAGCCTCACTCTATTTATACAATCCCATGGTTCGCGAACCATGGGTAGGCTGACACTACATTCAAAACTTAGGGTGGACAACCCTATGACTCAACATACCTTTTGCACTCCGCGCTCGCAATTTGCAGTCTTACAACATTATTTGACCAAAACTTAGGCTTTGAGCCCCAAAACATGCTATGAGGGGATTCCATGCCCAACAACAACACATAGCACAATGACTGGGTCATCATGTTACAGCTCAGTGTGGTTACTTCATGTAATCGATTATGCCAGCACTCTAGTTCTTCATCAGAGTCTGAGGTGCATGAACTCTCGTGATCCCATGTAATTCATCCATCCGAAGTTGGATTCACCCAATATTGGTCTCGCATTGTTATCTTATACATACAGTCCAGATCGTGATCACTCTCATAATCGCAGACTGGTTCAGTATAGCGTATCCTTCAGCAGGATTTAGGGGTACTTTTACGCAGAGCAATTTATTCTCAAATATCATCTTTAACTTCTTTAGGTTGATTACCCCGTTCATATTAATAGCCCAATTAATGCCAAGGAGCACAGGGTAGGCATTGTTATCATCCACATTTTCTATTACTTCAAAGTCATCCAACGCGATCACACCTTCAATATCTACAATCACCCCTTGGAGCCACCCCATGGGGATGATCTTCTGCTGATTTTCCATCCTTAACTAAATCGGAAACCACTACAGTGCGGGTCTTGCCATCCATTCCAAGTCTGTTTTGGTAGGACATTCACATCTGACCCCAGATCCAAAATAACCAGATCCATTTCATACTCTCATATCTGCACGGTCAGCCTCATCTCTCGTCCTGTCCTTGTTTTATGCTTACCCATTTTTCGTACCACGCGTGGTTCACCCGGAGTGTTTCTGATACATCTATTTTATAAGCTCCTGTAATCCCTTCAGAGCCTTACTATTGTGCAACAACTTCAAGCAGGTCTCTAGGAAGGTTGTAAGCATAGAAGGGTCCATCTCTTGATCAGGCTTATTCTTGATCTTTGAGGTGGAGGCCTCAGTGAAGCTCTTCTTTGCTTCCACAAATGTTTCGTGTGTGTGCTCCAAATTGAATTCAACCTCCTTCACTAGAGATTTGCAAACCCATGCGTTGTCTTTGGGTTGTTTCCCCTTATCATCCCCTCTTGAAATTCCACTTCGCAGCACTATGTTCACATTCGAATCCTTTTCGCAAGGCTCAAACCTCATCATATGCAAGTTCTGAGTTGACTGTGGTGGTAGCACCCCTTTTTCGCATATCCTTTCTATCAACGTAGGACATTCCTTCGTCTCATGATCAAACAGAGTGAAATATTTGCACGACGGATGCATTGGGTTAGTGCAATCACAAGCATATTGTCTTGGTCCTCTGCAATTGTTGCAAATCAATTGTCCCCAACCTCTGTCACGTCCTCCTCTGTATCAACCTTGTCTGCACCCCTAAAAGCCTATTCATGCCATTTCTGTGCTTTGGTCAAGGGGCCACGTTTCTGCCTGAACCCTGTAGGTAGGCGTTCTATCCATCATCAATTCATAGCTTCTGCATTTGCACTCATCATACCCTGTTGACCTACAAAAGTTGTAGAACAATTGTTGTGTTGTTTGTAAAAACTTCTATAGAAAACGACAGTTATCTATGGCATGCTTTCCTACTACCTAACATATAGTGCACCACAATGCCGGCTTTGCACTTAGTCTTGCTTGAGCTTCCAACCACAAACGCATTGGTCCCCCTCCTGCCATGTAGTTCGCAAAGACCGGGCAATGGTCTTTGTCATGACCTTGACCCTTGCATTTTAGGCACCATACCTCTTCGCGCACCTTTGGTCAAACTGTTCTGTCCTACTTCAAGCTTTGCATCTCCATGCAAAGATTTTTCAAATGTGCATGGATCTGCTAAACCCCAAGATTTGGATCTTGCATCAGTGTTTCATATAGTCTCATTGCAATCTCCAAGGCCTCTGCCTGAGTTGTTATCTTCTGTTGTGATAGCACAACCCTTAGGTGTGGCAGGAGCGAAGCCACAAACCACTCACGACGTTGTCTGTCTGTTAAGTTCATATTAGCTTCATGGATTTGACAGTTCAACCTAAGATCTAATTCCCAAGGTGTCTCTCCTGGCTTCCTCGCAATTTATTTGAACCGCGCAATCGACTATGCCTCAAATTTAGGCCTACTAAATTCTTTTTTTTAGCACGGTCTAGATGTCTGCCACTCCAACATTTGGGATATCATTAGGGTACTTAATGTACCAGGTTAACACGTGATATTGCAGCACACTAACCATTGTTGCCTTCTTCAAGTGATCATCTGTAACGCCTTGATCTTCCCATACAACTTTCACCATGAACCAGAACTAGTTCAGGTCCTCATTTCCCAAGCCTCTAAACAAAGGCAGCTTCACAGAATTTTCCATGCTGAACCGCGGTGGAGGTGGAGGTGGTACGGGTGAAGTTGTAGGTGACAGTGGTGTGGATGGAGGTGGCAGTCACGGCAATACTTGTCTTATTAACTGAATAGCACTTCGCGGAGAAGCTTGTGCTACTCCCTCTTCGTCACCTCATGGAGGTGAAATTAATGCACTATATTCAAGACCCTTTCTTCCTTCATTCCTATAAGTTTTTCCACTTCACGTAGCTCCAAACATCAAGGTAACTACATAACCTGCTTTTCGCACAATAACATTTTAATCCAGGTATTCAAATATTTCAAGTACTTACCTCACGGTCCTTTGAAAAAGCGTCGCTCCACCTCGCTGTAGCTGACTGAGGTGTCAACTGAAAATTCAGTCACAAATCCTCCTATGATGCTATCAAGCCAATGATCGACAGTGTGGGTGATATTGTCCTCAGAGGCTTCTAGTCTCTGTACTAACTCTAGAGTTCAAACAATAGAACCGTCAAGTCTCCACCTTCCTTGGCTATCTGCTAGCTTTGCGATCCACTCATATAGCTCAACAGGAAAGGAATAGAAAAATATCTCGTGTATTTCTGTAAATAGGTACATGTCCAGCCACTATTCCTTTATTAGTCGCGGGTTTCTATTCTCCTGCGCCGCGAATTCGTGGATCTTTCTATCCAACCAGTATCTGATCTCTTTCTTAGTTGGATTCCAGTGGTACAACATCACACATCTCTTATGCAGATTATGGTCTTGACAATAGAACCATTTGTTGGCTTGGTGGGGCCTGACCTAGGTTCATCGTTAGTTAGCCAAACAAATCCCTAAACTACTGGTCCTTTCAGCATCAGCCCGTGGAATGCGTACTGAAGTCTCACCTAAAGAAGTATGGGGGAATTTTGGAACCAATTTTCCACACCCTAAGATGGTCGTGATGTCTGCTTATTCCTTCTATTCCTACTTTCGTGCAGGTCGTTAAGTTTTATGGCTTTGTCTGCCTAGCCCCTTATTCCTTCCTTAGATACCTCCGCAAAAGGATATGACTGACCTTCGTGTAACCCTAACCCTCAGTTCAGATACTTCCGCGCTACTAAGGCAGCGTATTGCACAAATTCCCAAGTTATCTTAAGAATCTTACTTATCTTATTAGATAATCACAGTTAGCACCGCGTAAATAGATATCCTTATTTGCATTCAATTATCCAACATAATTACATACATTCGTGCATCACATAAGTATTACAAATTAAATTCATACACAATATGACATGATGCATTAATAGGAAACAAAGACACAGAATTTGTAGAATACTTCTCTTTATTGATATCTTCTGATGGTTATAGACTCTATCTGCCCCGCACACATAGCTGCAGCGCCTACGCACTTAGCTACTGACTTCTACCCTAGGCCTCTGCTCAATCAGCTGTAGAGCCTCTACCTACACTAAAACCCGAAACTTAGACTTCTCTCCTTATCTCTCAAGACTTCTTACTACAACTTATGACTTGTTAAGACTACTTAGAGCTTACTTACTTAGCTCTTTTTATACAATCCCATGGTTCGCAGACCATGGGTAGATCTTTACAGCCGACTTTACTTTACAAAATTAAGAGTGGAAAATCCTTTATGACTCATGACACCTTCATGCTCTGCAACCACAAAATCTGGAAAATTTACAACTTTATTACAAAATTTGACCCAAAACATGGGCTTTTAGCCCCAAAACTATCCTTGGGGGATCCCGTTCCCAACACACCTTGTAAACGTGATACACTGAACACAACGTTCGGGGAGATTTCCCACCATATGTTAAGTCTTTGGTTTCAGCTAAAGTGTATATAGTAGTTCACGGATACTTGGTAAACACTCTTGCCTAGCTTACCCCCCCTTTTTTCTTCTTAATTTCTAAAATCAATTAATTGACTGTGGAAAAACATCCTTCCTTTGGAAATACTCCCTTGTAGATCTTAGGTTGATACTAATGGCCCTATTCTTTTAGTCTACCAGTCAAGGGAACCCATCTGACATGAATCCTCTTCCTTATCCTTCCTTTGGAAATACTAGTGCTCCTTATATGGAGACGTTGTCCCTTACTAGGTTGACCATTGGTCTTCTAGTTTGGTTATTTTCAACCTCAAAGATTTCGAGTGTCCAAACTGCTTTTCAACCGAGTTCTCCTCCACCTAAAAAAAATCAACCTCATGTTGATCCTAAAGTTGGCCCCTCACCTTCTTCACCTATTTCTTCACCGCGTTCTTCCTCTCTGCCTAGTGATAGTCTGGATTCTAGTAATCAGGAAGCTAAGAAGAAAAAGAAGAGGATGAAGAAGAAGAAGAAAAATAAGCAAGGGGGAAACCAAGCAACCATTGCTACGGATGCAACTGATGTAGAAAAATTTTCCAACCAACCCCAAAAAGTTAAATTCCCTTGCATGTTATGTAAGGGTGACCACCTTCTTCGAAATTGTCTTGGTATTCCCAAGGTCTTAGAAGTGTGGTCCACAAGTTCACATCAACCTTTGTCATCAGCCTCTGATAATCATGTTGGTGATAAACCTTCACCTAGTAATAATAAGGTCCATGGGAAAAATGGAAAATTCAAATTTCCCTGTAAGTTGTGTGAAGGTAATCATCCCATTCACCTTTATACTCTTATGGATGAAGATTCCAAAGAGTTGGAATACCTTACATGTTCTCAACCTCATCTTTTGGTTGGGTATCGAACGCTTTCCCCTAATCCTTCACTAGTTGATCCAATGATTGATCAAAAGTCATATTTTGTCAACCCCACTCTCTTTGAAAGTGAGCCTCGTGAGTCCATTCTCGACCAACCATTGGTTTAGAAAATGGTAGACTTGGCTCCACCTTAAGTTAACCGTACCTTTCCAATAGAGACTGAACCTCATACTGCTCAAGTTCTTCTAGTTTCTTCAATTTTGAATGAACTGGAGTGGAATCCTCCCATTCCTGAGGTGCACAAGAAAAATTATCTTGGTCCCATAGCGCAAGAGAGAAACTCTCACGTTCCTAACACACTCCCTCTGAGTAGTCTAGTAAATTTTTTTGTTTGGAGTTGACTAGCAGGATATCATCTTATGTGCCTTTCCATATTATAGTACATGTTTACCATATGTATGTACCTAGCATAGTCATAGAAGAGGGCACATATGTTAGCATTCTATCCACAAATTCTTGGAAAGATTTAGGCTCTCCTAAGATTTTCCCCATCACCCAGGATCTGTTATCTTTTAACAAAGGAACCAGTCCACCATTAGGGATCCTTCCAAAGTTACCTATTACTTTGGGAGGAAAGAATGTCAATATAGATGTGATGGTTGTCCAAGCCCCTTTATAGTTTAATCTACTCCTTGGTCATGACTATGTTTATGTCATGGGAGCTCTCGTCTCTTCTCTCTTTCGTGTGATGTGTTTCAAGCATGAAGGAAGAATTTTGATCATTGATCAACTTACATTCATTGGTCTCGAATCAACTCCCACTCAACCATAATCCCAAAGTGGTTCTTATTTTCAAGCATCATCACCCCCTCCACAAGTTAATTATGTGGCCACCTATTCCATGCCCACACCTACTGATGATCTAGTAGGTGATGTTGTACACCATTTATTGGGGGCATTAGAGCCTGATTTTTCCATTAGATCCCTAGACATGTATTCCTTCTAGAGAGTTGTTCTCCCATATGATGAGAACCTCTTGGAATCCATGGCCTCTTTTGGTCTGTAATCAAGAGCTTGGAGCAAAGTTCCTTGTCTTGTGTCAATCTTGTTAAAAAATGAAACAAGGGCCATGATGATAGTTCTTTTACTATGTCAACCTCGTTAAAAAATGAAACAATTTCCCATGAGAATAGTTCTTTTACTATGTCAACCTTATTAAAACATTAAATAGGTCCCCATGAGGATAATTATTTTACTATGTCAATCTCATTAAAAAATTAAATAGGTCTCCATGAGCAGAGTTCTTTTACTTGTGTCAAGCTTGTTAAAACATGAAACAAGGTGTCATGAGAATGGTTCTTTTCCTATGTCAATCTCATAAAAAAATGAAACAAATGTCCTTCCAATTCGAGTCTTTGATTAGATCTCGTAAAATCCTAGTCGAGTCTTTCACTTGATCTCATAAGTAAACATTCATTCAATACACTTGTTAGTAAATAGTAGTATAATTAGGTGAATTAAATTAAGCTTAGGGGGATGTACCTCAAATTGATTCATTATGCTCGGGACATGAAAACTTATCTCAAGCATAGTTTTTCTTTGTTTCAAGCTTGTGTAAGAATGAAACCAAATCCAAGCATAGTTTTTTCCAATGTTTCAAGCTTGTGAAAAAATGAAACCATATTCAACCATAGCTTCTCATGTTTCAAGCTTGTGTAAAAATGAAATTATTCCCACTTTACCTCTCATGATTCCCATCTTTATCAACCTATTTTGCGAGATGCTCCTTGGTTATTTCATTCCATTGCCATCATCTCTTTGGCTAATCATGCACTTTCACTTCGCTATTTTACCTTTGCCTAAGGAACATCTACGATGAGTGGTCTTTTTAGCCAACCTTTGGATCTTTACATGTTTTGATCAGTTCCATCATCATCGGAACCAGTTTCTATCCTTTTATACCACTCGTTCTTCCAGGCAGAGTCATCTTTCAACTCTTTTTTGAATCTTGAAATATGAAAATATTGTTGTGCACTTGTCTTTTCGAACTCGTAAAAGTAAATGAAAAGACATCTACTCTATATAAGTTTAACTCTTTTCAAGATTGAGATAGACTATTGTACAAAAAGGAGATACCTTATTTGAACATGGCTAAGAGGTTCTCTTGGATATTGTTTTCTACCTTTTAGGGTTCAAGAGACGATTTATGAAAAGGGACCTTTGGATTTTTCTTTTTCTCTTCTTTTTCAAACTCTCTAAATATGAAAAATATCTCGAGTTTCTCATTCATCAGACTCGTAAAACTTAAATGACACAAGACTTGTCACCATGACGATACCGAGTTTCACCTTCCTAGGACTCGTAAAAATTACTAGGATGGATTCATCCGAAGGATGAACTTCTATGACAAGCATATGTTATCCCCTTCAATCTTGCGATAAAAAATATATGGGTTACTAGCTAGAAATGGTGAGGGAAAATGTGAAAGTGATCATCTCTTGTATTTTGTAAAGGTAGATTGTCTCTCTTGAACATGACACTCATATATTGCTCGTGTCGGGTTTGGGATATCCTCACTCAGTCACTTTCCTTCCTAGGTTTGGGAAATCAATTTTTCCTCTCATTTGACTATATCATTTCATCATCATGACCTCTGATCCTATGTTGATTCAAATTTTTCAAAACTTTGGAGTTGTGTCACCAATATGTTCAAGAGAAGTCCTATTTGTAGTTATTTAATGCTTATACATTGTCTGACTTTCTACCACAATTTTGTATCACACTTATCTACTCTACTGCATCCTCTTACTTCATGTCAATGATGTGGGATTCATTATGGCCCTCCTTCGATGGATCACTTCCTTTCGACTTTAGCTCATCATCTGAGGAGATGATATAGAAACTCTTTTCCAGTACCTTAGAGCTTTCATGCCTCAATGATAATTTCTTTGCATTTGACAATGTGTTTACATCATTGACCTTCGATAGGATGGTTCCATGGGTGTTCAACTTCAAATTCATTATTCACATTCGTGGATAGTGTTGATTGTACCTTGAGAGCCATTATCATTATTGGTGGTTTCTCTTGTTCCTGTTAACAGTTTACATCATTGACCAGTATCAGGTGGTTTTCTATCATGTTCAACTTCGACACATCTATTCACACATTAAAATTCATACATTGATCAGGTCGAGCTGGAGTGCAAGACCCTGGATTTTCTCTGATAAAATATAGGCTGCTTGGAGTTGTGAGTCATTCATGATTGTGAACATGTTTCCTCTTGATGGACGGTTGTGACTATAGAGTGGGTCCATATTCATGATCCTTTCTATTCATATGGATGCGGCCATACTGATGATCTTTGCACATGATCAATTTTATACGAATGGTTGTGTCCATAATGTAGATTCATGTATTATTAGATGTCTATTCCTGTATCGTTAGGCATGATCAACAGAGATGTCAGATATGTATATGTATATGTATATGCTTTATTTGTAGGTCTCTTAACAATGTTTTTCTCATCCTTGCACTAAATTGTAAATCATCTCATCCATCACTCCCTATTCAGCCGTCATGCTTTAGGGGGTATTTGTTACATAGTATTTTGGCATATCTCCTATTCACTTCCCGTGCCATATCCCAAAGTGCCAAAACATTGACTACTGTGTAGCGTATCCATCATGATATACAAACCAAAACCTCCCTAAAGAATCAAAGGAAAACTGCCCTGAATTCATTCTGGAGAAGGTTGCCTAAAAACCTAATTTTGGCATCAATACATTTTACTCCACTATCTGCTCATGTTGATTACAGGTTTCTTAGTTATACACTTGCACTACCAATGTTGGTTTTCAAAGGAAAACCTGTGTTGAACCTCTTCTAGAAGGTTTTCCCAAACTAAAGGAGAAGCTTCGCTCACTAGAACCTTTGGGAAGAATGAGCTGGATATTGGTTGTTGTTGATATGGTTGAGCTCTCTCATTAGAGCCTCTTGATCTTATCATCATTGGATTTACCCTTGATATGTGGACCTTCCTCCCTATTTTGTGGATCACTAACTCCCTCTCCCTTCCTTTAAATTCACTCCCTTCCATCCCCAAATGGCTGGTCATTAATTGTTGCATCGCTATGCTAAGAATATGCTTATATGCTACCCACTCTAGCTGGAGAAGTAGTTCTTGAAGAGTATTTGCTTGGACTTGGAAATCCACCCAGAGGAAGGCTCCAAAATCAAGGCATAATTTGTATGCTTCCCTTTCTAGTTTCTTAACATATAGACTTGTCACCATGAAGAGACCAAGTTTATCCTTCCTATAAGTGATTCAACTGAAACCAATTTCTTTGTTGTGTAGAAATTGCACTTAAGACATTAATGTTTATTATTCTTGTCACTTATTTGTATGATGTATCCTCAATTGAAGGGCCTGAAGGACCTGACTTTTAACCCCTAATACTTAGGTGATATGAAAGTCTCAAAATGCCATATGATTGCTAAATATAAATGTTGAGTGAAGAATGCTTTGAGAAGTTAGAGACAATATGTTGTTTTTCATAGAAACTATTATCTGTAATGCTTTGAGAAGTTAGATACAATATGTTGTTTTTCACAAAAACTATTATCTGTAACTTAGAAGAAATGTAGAAGTGGGAACTTTAAGTATAGGAACACTCTTTTAAGGAATTTTAACTTCATTCACATAAGTAAACAAATACCTGCAGCATCGTTACCATACTTAAAGAAAGGAAGACACATGATGACACATAAACGATAAATTACAAATCATACCCAACAATGTGTGGAAAACTCCTGATTCTTTCATTAATCATCAGTTTTATCAAGAATACAATAGCCTAGTCTCCCAGTTATTCAAAATTTGGACCTTTTTTCTATAATTTTGCCTCTTTTTATACATCATGGGACAGTTAGTAACCACCAAAACTATCAAACTACTTAACTATCTCCTAACTATCTAAAGTAAAAGTCTTTACAGAATATTACAATGGAGGGTAAAAGACACCTCATTCTTCTCAGGAAAACAAGATAACAAGAAGTAACATAAATTAGAATATGATTGGTGATTGTTGCTCGCTGTTCAAATCTGTGTCTTGAGTAGGTGGTTTGATAACAACTAAACTGCTTTAACGTACCAAAGATGCATCTTTACAAAATTCTGTGCGTGGACCTGTGGGTTATGGGCCCAGATATATATCGGAAGTGTTCTAATTAGCAAAATCACAAAGAAACCTGACCAATCATCGTCGCTCCTTCCTTAAATGTTTATGGCCAGAACCAAAGGAATTAAGACTCCAGTTCATAATCTTGTTGCGTTCACCTTTTCCGCAAATCTTTACCTTCCCCACAGAATCGAAAGGAAACAAAACTAAAACTCATAGACTTCTCGAGTCTGAAATTTATAATAAAACCCGTGCACTTTTAAGCATGATATTTGTCGAGTCTTGTCCCTTCTTGATGAGTGGCTATGATCAATTCGGACTTCAACGAATTAAATCACATTCCATAAACCATCGCGTCTATTTTCTAGATTAAACCTCGTCCTTGTTAACCACGTGATTACCATCGGATCTGAATCCTTCAAGAAAACAACCCCGATTAACTGAGGTTTTAACTTAGTTTTATAATTTTTCGCGTCCTATTTTGGATTTATCCTCTGCGCTTGTTAGCACACGATTACCGTTAGATCTATTTCCTATCGATCAAACGGGTCAGATCTTCTATTGGGTTTCCCGCGTTCAAAATCCAACAATAATATGAAACAAATCACTTCTTTCAGACTTCCACATTCTCTTTTAATTCCGTTAGAACATAATATTTGATTTTTTTATTTTTTGTGATAAAATTGAAAACGAAATTTAAATGACAATGGACGCTACAAAATCAAGCATATGTTATCCCATTCAAGCTTGTGATAAAAAATATATGGGGTACTCACCATAAATGGTGGGGGGAAATGTGAAAGCGATCATCTCTTGTATTTTTTAAAGGCAGCATGTCTCTCTTGAACATGAGACTCATCTATTGCTCGTGTCAAGTTTGGGATATCCTCACTTAGTCACTAGCCTTCCTGAGTTTGGGAAATCCATTTTGCCTCTCATCTGACTATATCATTTCATTATCATGACCTCGGATCCTATGTTGAGTCAAATCCTGCCAAACTCCAAAGCTGTGTCACTGATACATTCAAGATAAGTCCTATCTGTAGTTCTTTAACACTAATACATTATCTGACTTTCTGCCACAATTCTGGATCACACTATATACCCTAATGCATTGTCTTGTTTTGTGTCGATGATGTGGGATTCATTATGGCTCTCCTTCTATGGATCACTTCCTGTCAAATTAAACTCATCATCTGAGAAGATGATATAGAAACTCTCTTTCAGTACCTTAGAGCTTGCATGCCTCAGTGGCAAGTTCTTCGCATTCGACGACAAGTTTACATCATTGAACTTCGAGCGAATGATTCCACAGGTGTTCGACTTCAGCTTCATTATTCACATTCATGGATTATTTTGATTGTATCTTGAGATCCATTTTCAATATTGGTGGTTTCTCTCATGCCTGTTAATGGTTTACATCATTGACCAATAATTAGGTGGTTTCTATCATGTTTGACTTTGACAAATCTATTCACATGTTAGAATTCATACATTGGTCAGGTCGAGATGGAGTGAAGACCATGGATTTTGTCTGATAAAATCCAGGTTGCATGGAGTTATGAGTCATTCATGATTGTACACATATTTCCTCTAAACGGATTGTTGTGACCATACCATGGGTCCATATTCATGATCCTTTCTATTCGGATGGCTACGACCATATCGAGGATCTTTGCACATTATCCCTTTTATACGGATTCATGTATTATTAGATGCCTATTCATGTATCATTAGGAATGATCATAAGCGATGTCAGACATGTATAAGTATATGTATATGTTTGATTTTCAGGTCTCCTAACGGTGTTGTTCTCGTCCTTGCATTGACTTGTAAAGAATCTCAGCCATCACTCCCTGTTCTTCCTTCATGCTTTAGAGGGCATCTGTTACACAATATTTTTTCATACCTCCTATTCACTTCCCGTGCCATATTCCAAAGTGCCAAAACATTGACTACTTTGTAGAATATCCATCATGATATATAGACCAAAACCTCCCTGAATAATCAAAGGAAAACTACCTTGAATCCATTCTGGAGAAGGTTTCCTAAAAACTGATTTTTGGCATCAGTGCCTTTTGCTCCACTACCTGCCCGTGCTGATGGCAGGTTTCTCAACTATACACTCATGCTAACAATGTGGGTTTTCATAGGAAACCCCACACTGAACCTCTTCTGGCAGTTTTCCCAAACTGGAGGAGAAGCTTCGCTGACTAGGACCTTAGGGAACAATGAGATGGATATTGGTTATTGTTGATATGGTCGAGCTCTCTCATTTGAGCCTCTTAATATTATCATCATGGGCTTCCCGCTTGAGATGTGGACCTTCATCCCTCTTTTGTGGATCCATAACTCCCTCTCCCTTCCTATAAATTCACTCCCTTCCATCCTCAAATGGTTGCCATTGATTCTTGCATCCCTATGCTGAGATTATTCTTATATGGTACCCATTCTAGCTTGGAGAAGGTGTGCTTGAAGATTCTTTGCTTGGACTTGGACATCCACCTAAAGGAAGGCTCCAACATCAAGGCATAGGTTGTATGCTTCCCTTTTTAGTTTCTTAATATATATACTTTTCACCATGACAATACCAAGTTTCCCCTTCCTAGGACTCACAAACCTTACTATGATGAATTCATCCAAAGGATGAATGTATATGGAAAGAGTATGTTATCCTGTTCAAGCTTGTGATAATAAATATATGGGATACTCACCAGAAATGGTGGGGGAAAAAAATGAAAGCGATCATCTCTTGCATTTTGTAAAGGCAACATGTTGCTCTTGAACACGACACTCATTTGTTGCTCATGTCAGGTTTTGGATATCCTCACTTAGTCACTTGCCATCCTGGGTTTGGTAAATCCATTTTTCCTCTCATCTGACTATAGCATTTCATTATTATAACCTCGGATCCTATGTTGAGTCAAATGCTACCAAAATTTGGAGTCGTGTCGATGATATGTTCAAGAGAATTCCTATCTGCAGTTCTTTACCTCTTATACATTGTTTGAATGCCACAATCTTGGATCACACTTATCTACTCTATTGCATTCTCTTTTTTTGCATCGATTATGTGGGATTCATTATTTCCCTCTGACGGATCACTTCCTTTCGACTTCAGCTCATCATTTGAGAAGATGATTTAGAAACTCTCTTCCAGTACGTTAGAACTTGCATGCCTCAACGGAAAGTTGTTCGTATTTGATGATAGGTTTACATCATTGAACTTTGATCAGATGATTCCACAGGTGTTCAACTTCAGCTTCATTATTCACATTCATGGATTGTGTTGATTGTACCTTGAGAACAATTTCAATTATTGGTGGTTTCTCTCATTCCTGTTAATGACTTACATCATTGACCGGTAATTAGGTGGTTTTCTATAATGTTCGACTTCGACACATCTATTCGCATGTTAGAATTCATACATTGGTCGAGTCGAGACGGAGCACAAGACCCTGGATTTTCTCTGATAAAATCTAGGTTGCATGGAGTTATGAGTCATTCATGATTGTACACATGTTTCTTTTATACGGATGGTTGTGACCTTACCATGGGGATATATTCATGATCCTTCCTATTCAGATGGCTACAACCATACAAGGATCTTTATACATGATCCCTTTTATACGGATGGTTGTATCCATACCACAGATTCATGTATTATTAAATACTATTGTAGCAACTACAACCACCCTCCAAAATTTTTCCTTAGCTTCATTTTGGAGCCTTCCTACCAACTTTTCACAACACCTTGTCTTGTTTCATCAAGTACACAAGCTTCAGTGTTTTTCTTGCACAAAGGAATCTTGTCAATCACAGCTTGATGCATTCCCCTCACAGGTTGTTCATTCAGACTTGTTTTAGCTGCAGGCTGAGCAGCTACCCCAAGAAATTGCACAATCCTGTCTAGAAGCCCGATGGGCTACAGAATTGCACAATTTTGCAAGTCAATGCTCATAGTGAAAATTGCACAATATTCCCCAGCAGGCCTGCTCAGCCTAGAATTTTCACAAATTCAAGAAATAGTCAGCTGCTCTGCATAGAAATTGCACAAATCTCTTGGGCAGCTAGCCCAGCTCCCAGCCAGAAATGCGTATTCCTTTCAAGTAGTTGAGCAACTTCATGCATGAGTAGTTGGGTTGACTAGTTCCACCCAGGACCAAGCAAACTTGACTTGCATGCATGGCTTGATTTTTCCTAGAATAGAAAGAGGCAACATGCAAAAGGCATCCCATGATTTAGGGAACTATTACATGCAAAGTTTGTTTAGGAACTTTCCTCCAAGTGTCGCCTTTTCCTAGATTTGTGGCATGCACTTCATGAGCTCAAAACTTATTTATTCGACGCATCAAATCTCATTCTTTCACATCAACCTTGGAGCTCTGACATCCCACAACACATCCAGGACTCTTCGACACATCCAGCTCATCTATTCATGGGTAAGTGGCCTCAACTTTTCTTTTTCAGCATTTCTGTCACTTTTTGTGTATTTGCTTGTGCGAATGTTGATTTCTTGATTTCTTTGAACGCTTGCTGTCGTTTACATGTATAATAGCTTGTCCTAGAACTGTTTCAACTTTCATTGCTATCTCACTGTTGTCGCATGCATGAAATTGTTTTACACGAATAGTCGCTGATTCAGCGACTTGGTTCACCCACATGCATGTTGATTTGTTTACTAAATATTTCATTCATGTTTACTTTCACTGTCAATCACTTTTGCTTTCACTTAGTTTCTCCATGCATTCACTGTCTTATTTTCTTTCAGTTTCCCGTCGGCGAGTCGAGTCAACCTTGGCCCAGACTCTGCCTTCATTGAGACAACATTGCGCAATCTGGGGAAGGAAGGCTCTATCTTCCTCTCTAGAAATGTGCATTTCTGCCCAGCATTGTCCTCCAGGACTATTTTCCGCATTTCTAAGGGACAGTGACTGTTGGCTGAGAAAATTGCACAGTGAAGTCCTTGAGCCTACAATCACTCCCAGCTATAACTGCCACATTCGCAATCCCAACAGCCAATAGCCTGTCTGGATTGCACATTGCGCAAATATAGCAGCTAATATTTCCTCCCAGACAGCCCAAGATTCCATTTGCATAGTTCTGGCAACTAGTCACCCAGCCTCCCAGAAGAAATTGTGCAATCTTGCCTATCAGTTCCCAAGGTATGTGTTATACCATTCCCTGAATTTGTTTTAATTTTCATCGACAAATGCCTTGCCATGCATGTTGCTTGTATCTATATCTTTCAGGTGTTCATCCGCCTCTTAGTAGTCTAGGATCAATGGCTTGCAAGAGAGCGGGATCATAGGAAACTGATGGAAAGGTAGCTGGAGCAACAGTTGAGCGAGTGTCTTCTAGTCTTCCTATCTATGAAGATACAAAGTTGTTTCTAGACAAGGAAATCAAATTGAAGTGGAAAGAAGTCAATGAAGCATTTGCAGGCACTTTTGAGGAAGACCTCAAAGACCATCAGGTTGCATGCAAATACCCCATGTTCCCATGCATGGACATGATACACTAGATTGTCTCTCACACTGATCCCAAGACGATGACCTTGAGTAGTGTAAGTGGGACGAAGTTTGCAACCTTCTGGACACGAGACTATCATCAGATGTATCAAATGTTAGAGCCCGTGACTATCATGAAGACTTCCTTCAGCTTACCCAACAATAGAGCTAACTCTAGAGACATTCTAAAGAACTGGGTAAAGGAGCCAGATCAATTCAGGTTGACACCCAACCATATCTACAAGAAGAAGATACTGTGGAAGGCGTATCAATACTTGGTCATATTTTCATGTCGATTGTATGGCCAAGAAAGCATGGAAACCTTCCTGCAGAGTTGGGTGATCATGCTAGACCAACTGGATAGAGAGGGAAAACCATGTAACTGGTCTGGCATGTTGGCTCATGAGCGGAAGGAACAAGCAACAAATGCTTGACAGTCACTCAGAGGTATGCATGCAAATATCTACATGTTTGCCTACATCTTAGATGCAATCTGTGCCCGATAGGAGTTCCCAAGCCTTGAGTGGCCATGATCACCAGCAAAGACTGTTGTGAACACATATTTTTCCAAATGCATCTTCAGAGGAGTAATCACACAACTGTCTGATCATTTTGCCACCCTAGTGTACAAGATGATATTCGAACAGGATCCACCCTACATGTCAAAGGAAGAAATGGAGGCACTGATATACATTTTTGATTGGTATGCATCACCATCTGGCACCTTCATCTAAATGTTCAGCATGGAGAAGCCTCCACATGTTCTACCGAAGTTTCCCTTGGATGTACTTTTCATACAAGAAGTAGCATATCACATCTCAGTAGGATTGACAGCTAGACTGCACCAGAAGAAAAAGGCACCTTGGCCCGCTCTTCCATTGCGGATTAAGTTATATGAGATTCAGAGTATCAAGCAATCAGATGTCGAAGTAGAACTGATGAAGAAGTACCCATTCAACCTACGGAGATACAATCTGTATGACCCACATTGCATTGTGAAATATCACTGCATGAGAGTTCAGTTCAACTGGATCCATGTGGCATGTCATTGGGCCGAGGAGGACCCATAGAGATATTGCTACAGTTTCTCCAGACCCAATGAACAAGTCGGATTTGTTGTGGAGTGGTTAGCGGAGCAACATGAAGCATCATCATGGAGAGCACTAGCACCAACAACAGCAGTGGCAATAGAGGCAAGCATGCCAATGCACGACAAAGATAAGAGGAATATTGCCGATCACATGGAGGAAGAGAAAAGTTGCAAGTTTCAAGTAGATCCATTAGTAGAGAAAGTAGTTATGGCTATAGAGGCAAAGAGGCACTAGTGCGACATGCGAATCACGTAAAGGCAGAGGGATAAGAGAAGAATGGAAGAAGAAAAGAAGAAGTTGCATGAGCTGAGGGAGCAACTCTGAAAGGAACAAGAGATCCACAAACAGGAAAGGGAAGTGCAGTAGCAGTAGATACAACAGGGGGCACAACATGTAAAAACAGATGAAACAACGCCTGTACAGGTAGTGGACTTATCAGATCAGCTAGCATCAGGCCAACAGGGTGAACCATCACAAGAGCAAGACTTCACTCATGAGATAGAAAAAGCACTTCAACAATTGGATGTAGATATGGAGCAGCAAGAGTTGGAATGGGACACCGACCTCATGACTCATCACCAAGAGGTTGACTTACCCGCTTCACCACATCCAGATGATGAGCAAGTCTCAAGTAACCAAGAGGGCACTCAAATCCTTGGTGATTACCTGGAAGGAGAGATGCACAACATCTCATTCGACGAATCTCAACATAGAGTTGTGTAGTCTCGCAGAGTGTCAACTCCGAAGGATCGTACATCTCTTATGCAAGTTGAGGAATGAGTGATCATGACTGATTCACACAAACATCTAGCAACTTTCGCTGATGCAACCAAAGTGTATGCTAAGGCCACTAGCTCAAGTGTTTACTTTTTGATAGCTGAGAATGAGCGAATGGTAAAGGAACTACAGACGGCCAAGCAAGGAGGAGACTTGGTGACAATGTCCACCTGAGCTGAACTGAAGAAGGAAATACTATATGAAGTATTGTCCCTTGACACAATTATGTGAGCATTGTACTCCAAGTTTAGTACCATGCATAAGGCAGTCATCCATCTCAATGGATGGTAGCAATGATGTGCTAGAAGAGCACATACCTTGATGAACTTGCATGTTGTTGTTGATGACATGCAAACATGGACAATGAAATACAAGGGAGCCCTGCTTTACTTTTCTAAGATAATGAGGTTCAATGTGGTCGAGTTGAAGGCACGTATCTGGAGCCAAATATGGAACTATGAAGAGCTCCTGCAACTCATCACTAGCATACAGGCTTTCCATGCACGAGTATTCAGGAGCATGGATGTTGTTGTGCACACACACGCGATCCCATCTATTGGGACTCTCACCCAGGCGAAGACAAAGAAACAGGTCCAACTAGAGCTTCAATCATACTTCAACGAATTGATGCGCATTGCCACCAGCCTAGACTTGCCCATTAGTGCAAACATCATGCACAAGTATGTTGTTGGTCCGGCCGCATTGAAGACAATGATGCACATGCTTTCAGATGAGTTAGACAAAGGAGTCCGAGCAGTGTATTCGAATGTTATGGAGGCAAGAGTCAGGTTTCAGATAAACGTCACCACAAAGCACATGAACACCATCAAGGACTACTGATCTTGGCATCAGTGAGGCATACCGATCCGCTATGTCGATCAGTGCCTCCATTGCTGACTTCGACATGCAAGGTGGATCTTGCTCAAATATCATGTTGTACACTAGGGTGAAAAAATTATCTGACAGCTGTGTGATGAATCCTCGAAATTTGCATTCTGAAAACAGTCTACAATAGGTGTTCACAGAGTTTTCCACTGGTGTCCATGCCCTCTTCAAGCTCGGGAACTCCTAACAGGCACAAATTGCATCCAAGATGTAAGTGGGCATGTAGATTTCTGCTTGTTGACCTTTGGGAAGTTTCCGAGCTCTTGTTACCTATTCCTTCAGCTTGTGAGCCAACATGTTGGACTCATTGCATGCTTTGCCTTCACTGGCCAGTTGGTCCAACGCGATCACCCAATTTTGTGGGAAGGTCTTCATGCTCTCTTGGCCATACAAACGACATGCAAAGATGACCAAGTACTGATACGCATCCTGCAGTATCTTCATCTTGAAAATCTGATTGGGTGTTGTTAGTGTTATTCTTTGAAGCCTTCCTCTAGTGATCAAATATGCTCTTGCAAAGTGGTCTAAAAGTGTCAAAGTCAAATTTTGTCATTTCAGTGAGTTTTCAAGTAAAATTTGGTCATTAGGTATTAGGTCTAGGGTTTGTTTTCACTCCTTTCAAAGTTTTCCAAGTGTCAGTCCATGTCACCATTCAGCTGAGTGTACCATCATTCAGAGATTTTTCATCATCATTTCAGGTTCCAATGGGTCATTTTACACCTTGTTCGTGCTTCAGTTGTACTTGGGTAAGGCTCATTTCCCTCTCCTAGGGTTTTGAAGGTAATTTCTCTTGGATGGTCAAATCATCAACAAAAATTGTATCCTGATGTTCATACACCTTCCCCTATCCTTAATGTACTTATTAAACACTTTCCATCATTGATATCCCTCAAATTCCTCATTTTCCCACAAACCCTAGTTTCTTGCTACAATTTGACAATTTTCTAGGCTAGGCCTGTGTTTTTCCCTTTTGAACCCCTTCCCCTCACTCAACATTTTAAATTCCACTTTCCCCTGCTTCCTAACATCTCTCCCTACTTCCAAAAACTTTCTCAAGAATTTAGAAACCCCTTATCCCCTTCATTTCACTTCATTTCGACAAATCCTCTGTTCCACACATCGAGATAGGTTTTATGCAAATGATGTTTCTGAGCAAGAAAAAATGAATTTGGAAAATGTGAGAGAGGGTTTTGTTCATAATATTCCAAGGAATAAAAAAATTCTTCACTTTTTACACAAGTATCATGGTTTTAGAGAAATGTCAAAAATATAGTTGCCTCAGGAGAGTTGCTACAGCTCTAGAGCGACCTTAGAAAAATCAAGATTTCTCCTAGCGTGGTTGGCCAAATGACTTGATTGATGAGTGAAATGATAGCTAGACAAAAATAGATTTTGAATGAGCAATCATGAGCTTAATTGGGAGTTGCGAAAGACCTTCAAACGTTGACTGCAACAACACTCTGCATTTAGGCAGCCTCATTTTGCACATTTTGACTAGTCTTGGGAGATTGGACTTTTGATAGGAAAATGACCTCAAAATTGGAAAATTCAAGATGTTATGGAAATTAGACTCAATAATCTTTCCAACAAGCTATCCTATGCCCAATTTGGACAGCAGGAAGGCCTCCAAAACTTGGTCTTAAAGTGGCACTGCGCATAGAATCAGTGGCGCTATGCATAGAAATTTTCAACACAGGAAAACCCAATAGGTGCGCAGCGCCCCTAGCACTGTGCTTTTGTTGGGGACACTTTCTTGCAAAAAAGTTTGTATTTTTGGAATCAGCATGGAAAAATATGGAATCTTAAAATTGGTTGAGAGTTTTGGACAAGTTCTAGGTCTCCAAAAGGGAAAAAAACACCCAAAAAGTGCCCTCTCTGCCACTTTTTTGCCACATAGGAAGCAGTCTTGGGAGAATCAATTTTTGGAGGGGAAACTGGACTCCAAATTCATAAATTCAAGTTGTTCCAGAAATTAGACTCATCAATATTTCCAACGAGCTATCCTCCACCTGATTTCAACTCCAGAAATCCTTCCAAAATTGGCTTAGAAAAAGCACTGCGCATAGGATGAATTTTTCCAGTTTTGTTCAAAAATCCAAATTTCGCCTAGTTTTTCTACAAGTTGACTTTTCCTCTCTTCTTGGATGAATTTATTTTTGTAAATGATGCTATACTATGTAAATGTAATTTCAAAATGACCTTAGAGGGTAGATTCATCATTTTGAAGCAGTTTGGGGGTGAATGAATCAGTTTCCATGGTTTTAGAGGCAAGTTGCTCCACTGCCTATATTCTTGTTCTTAGTTTAGATATGGTTGAAACAACCCCTTATTTTTTGGATTCGACCCCTAATGGCTAGAATAGGTGGTTTTCATGTCTATATTATGTATTTTCTTCCTCATTTCTAAAGGTTTGAATCTTGTGGATGCTTTGAGCTTTATTGTAAATCAAATCTGTAGTTTGGCAGGGAAATGAACCAGGGTTTTGCAACATTTTGTGGGATTCTTGTGGTAATGTGTTTTGGCATTGTTTCTTCCTCTGTTATTTAGTTTCTCTTATGTGTATATGTTCCAGCATCTATTTCTTTCTTCATAACTAAATGAATCAAGCTAAATAGGTGAAATCCATTGATATTCAGTGCTCTGCCTTGAGGATACATTTAATTTTTAATGTTTTATGTTGTTTGAGGAGGACTCATAAACTTTGCATGCCCTCCCAAACTCCTCACTGGTCTTAGACTTACCATCACACTCAATTCAAAGTGCCAAAACACCTACCTACCTCACCCCACATAACATCCCACAGATTGGAGTTGATTTCCCAAACCCAAAGCTGCCTTCTTCATTTGATCCAGCAACCAACTATCAAAATCAAACAAAATCCTCTGACCTAATATACCTAGCCTAAAATCAACATTTATTTTCAATCATCTCAAGCCCTAGTTTCCATATTCTAATTGAGATTGAAAAGGAGACAACCCTCTCCCGACCTGGTAGGACTAGCTACCAGGTTAAGCATGGTTTGATGTTACCCTAGACCTGACTTTCTTCAGCCTAAGGTAGATCTAGGCACTAACAGGTGTCATCTTGAATTTGGTTGTCTCCTTCACCCAGTTATTCAATATATCCCTGGAGTTGGAATTGTTGCTAGGTATGTTGAAGGGTGTCTCCATGGTGATCACTAGCTTCAGAAAGTGGTACATCTGCTGATAATATTGTGCCCTAAAGGTAGAAATATCTTTCATGTTGACACTGCTCAATGTCATTGTTATCACCCCAAGAAACTCTCCTAGGTTGTATCTCGGAGATGCTCGGGAACATTACAAAACTCAACAAAATGTTAGAAATGGATGAATGGAAGGAATGATGCTTTTTCAAGCTAGATAAACACTTCTACTATGCTTAACTCCAGACATGGGTGAATACCCCCAGACTACAAGGCTTTAGAACACCAACTACTCACAGTTTAAAGAATTAGGTGAACATGGGGAATACTGACCACACCAGCAGATGCACAAGACCATGTGATGGCCAGCTGCAACCAGTAAAAAGGTTTGCAAATCTATTTCCTATTACACAGATAGGATGACAACTCTGTCGCACTAAGTTAACAGAAACCTACATAACGGATTCAATAATACATGCAAGGCTTCAAAACAGAGGTAGGATGATAGCTCCTCTAATGCAAAACATCAAGAGTACATGAAAACCGCATAACAGGCACAACCTAGAACAGAATAGAAGTGGAAAGTGAGCAATTAACAACAAAAGAATCTTGTATTGACGTTGCAAGTATCAAAGTAGTTACAATCTCCAGAAGTTGAACCTTACATCAAGACCAGAACCATCCACCCCGATTACATCTGTTTTCTGGGTATATATAGAGTTTCATTACAAAGATATTTTTCTATTCTAGGCGTGGAGGGCTCATAATTGACCACCAACCGCTTTAACTCTCTGATGGAGTCTCTGCTACAATCGGCTTGCTTTAATGAATGAATTTGATCTTTTCTGCTGCTCGGTTCCTTCCTGAATAGGTGGAGTGTTACATGAAAGAAGCTCCATAACTAATAAATGCTCTGATCTACTCGAGGCATGTCCTTTTTCTTCTTGGCCATTCTATCTCTTGAATGTGGTTGTTGGAGAGGAAATGCACCAAGTACAGGCGAACAGGTTACCTTCGTCCTTCGGGAGCATCAAATGGCTATGGTCATGGACAATATGGACGAACGAAGAAGGAAGATCAGCCGCCAGATTACATGGATGGAAGGTAGAGAGCGCTTGACACGGAGTATCAGGAGGAATCAGGCAGAAGTAGGATCAAACAAATGTGAGCTGTCGGATCGCGGGTGGACAGATCTGACGGCCATCGGGCGGAAGAGTAGTACGGGAGATAACGCGCGGGGACAGGAAAATGGGTGGTAAGCAGTATGTATCGCACCGCCGTTGGGGAGAAAGTGGTAAAGGTACACAGGTGCGCGATCATAATCATCGGGGGACGCGTGGCGGATGGGACAGCACAGAAACCACTTTGATCGTGCGCTAATGTGCAAGTAGTTTATGGGCACGGGAGGTGTGAATGCCATTGGATTAAACGGATGAAAGGCGGAGATTGGTTTGCAGGAGATATCGGGAGATATGAGAGCGAAATGAGCGTGGGCCATGGGATCTTGTCGGGACTGATCGGACAGCGGAGGAGCAATCGGTGAGTCGCTTTATCGGGCGCGAGGGGAGTCATCGGGTCGGCGTTTTCCTTTGATCACTTTGGGCCTTTATGTTTGCCGATGTGCGATTGCAATCTGATCACATTACAATATTGCATTGGTGGAATTCAAGGGGGAAGCCTTTACACACATGGATTCGATTTGCCGATTGCAATTAGACCATGGACCCAATAAAGGAATTAACCAATTTTAAGAAAATGACTGTTGTGATGGAAAATGGCTTATAGCACTTTTTTGTGAAGGCGTGTGGTTATATGGGTCTGAGGGTTTTAATGCCTAAAGGCTTAAGAAAATCATTTTATGTGATTTTAAACAGAAGAAAAGGAGAAACATAGGGGAATAGGCGAGGAATGGAGAAGGGCGAGGATATCTGGTGTAGCCCTTATTTGAGTAGAACCAAGGACCGAGCTTACATTCTGCTTCTCGAACATCAGCACCCTGTAGCAGAGCTAACATTGGCTCCTTCTGGGGATGAGATCCTCCCTGTAAGGTCTCAAGAACTGCAGACCAATGCCTTCATACATAACAAGCTTAAAAACATTGCCTAGTATTCCATTGGGCATGGAGTCTAATTAAGTCTATGCTAAAACCTGTAAAAGAACATGCTTACAATCATTAAGGCTTTAAAAAACATAAATCTTCAAAAACTAGCCATCTACTGGACCATCAAAACTGTTTCTCCTATTCTCGGCTGGCCTATCACTCAGTTCATCAAATATCTACAAAATTGGATTTATTTGATCATCTACCTCAAAACGTTTAGGGCATTTGACCTTATCAGGCAGAGATGGTTTATACTTTATCCCCTCTCTGTATGCTCTTATCCTTGGATGTTCTTTATGGGAGATTTTGTACACATGCTGAATAAAAATGGTTGTTGTGTACTTGTTTGTGTCATCTGTGGCCTGCACAATTAATATAAATGGTGAACCGATGTATTCTTGTGTGGGGGACACAAAGACTTCATCTACTCCTGCATCTTCCTTAGAACAGTCCACATCCAAGGAGGTATCCCAAAACTGTGCATCCTCTTCCTATGTGATCTGGCACACTGCCCTTCCAAAATGTGTGGAGGCCACCTGAGCAGGCTTCGGAATATCAAGACAGATATTATCCATATTAGCCTTGGGCATTGAATTCTGGCTTGCCTCAGCACCTAGGAGGCAACTCTGAGGGATTGTCTCTTGAACAGACAAAGAAGCACGAGATGATGGGCAACTAACTTCACCCTTTTGATCATTGGGCTAGGGATAACAGCAGATTTGCTAGTTTGTAGATCTGCATAGTCATTAGAATATGGGCTGGCTTTAGGCTCAAATTCTTTAAGGATGGTAGGGCCTACTGCTAGTTGCTTCTGCTAATTAGCTTGTTGTTCTGCAAGGACAACAAAACTCACGAGCAGTGCCTCTGGATAATGACTTCTCATAGGAAACTCGAGTTAAGAAAGAGGCACTACCCTTATCTTCTATACCATGGACCTCCTCCTCTTCTTCAAACTACCCTTCTTCCATGACTATATTCTGAAAAAGAGTTTTCACCCTTTGGTCTTCGTTTGCATTTTTGTTTTCTTGCAAAAAATGCAATTGCTCCTTTGCTCCTCTATATGGATTCGGATTTGGTACAACAAAGGTGCTAGAAGCTCCTGCTTTCCCAGAATGCTACTCCATTCTTAATTTGGAAACTTCAGAGGTTAATGATTCTATGATCCTGGCCAAATTATAGATCTTAAGATCTGAGGATGATGAGGACTCACCCCTCTGCCTTCTCCTATCAGCATTGTAGAGCTATAAAAAGGGTCTCTTTCACCTCTAGTTACCTCACATTAATATGTCAATCCGGGAACGTCTTGCTATTTCAAAGAGTGTCTCAGTCTGAGGCTTAGCATTTTTTAGAGTAATGCTCATAGTACAGCTTTTAAAACTACAAAAGTAAATTGATGCGTGTCTACAACTTAACTACTTCAAAAGGCTAAATCACACCAAGAAATGCATCAGTCAAAGGTTTGGTAGCAATAACCCATCATTTTTGTAACTAATGAGAATAGATTTGAGGTCTGGGAGCCAGGTAGCAGATGCTGACGCTCACTACAGCCTGAGATTGTCCTTAATGAATAGAAATGAAACGACAAGTAAAGAAAATAGCAATGAAATAGAACAACACATTAGTCAAGGGTTCGATAGCAATAACTCATCCCTTTCATAACTGATGGGAATAGATCAGAGGTCTGGGAGCCAGGTAGCAGATGCCGATGCTCACTACAACCTGAGCCCGTCCTTAACAAATAAGAAATGGCAAGTAAATAAAACAACAAATCAACAATCTTGAAATGGAACAGCAATCGAAATGGAACAACAATTGAAATGGAACAGCAACTGAAATGGAACAACAATTCAGAAATGGAACAGCAACTGAAATGGAACATCAACTCAAAAATGGAACAACAATTCAGAAATGGAACAACAAGTTAGAAATAAGCAGTAACCAAGTTCGTCAAGCTATAACTCTATTTAATCACACCAATCCAATCAATCCTTCGCTCTTAAATATGTACACATACTACAACACTACCTATGGATCCAAGATGAAATAATACTAAAAACCATATAAACCCAACGTGTTTAATCTGACTCTGTTATCACTCTAGATAGAAGCATACGATTGCATCTCAAGACAAAAACAATAACATCCAAGGATTCAATAACTATGTGAAATCAGACTCTTCAAGATAAATGTTGTAATGCTAAAACACAATCGCATAAAACTCTGCAATGGAATGACAGTATCCTGTAGAGATTAACCAACACTTAAAGGATTGGTAACATGATGTAGTGTCAATACAAGACTTTCGTTTGCAGGAACATCAAATAAGTTAAACATAACAGAGCATGTAATATAAACTTTCTTAAAACACAACCGATTACCAGATCACGTCTATAAACAAACCACACAGAAACCACGCGTAATGGTACAAGAGCAAGTGTCCTCTAGGGCCGAGCCCGTAGCCTCCAGGGGTACACCGCTTAAGATTGATCTAGGCTCAAAGCTAAAAGAGTAACCAAGTCTGTATTAATGCATGAAGTAGAATTACAGTAACTCAAGTCTTTAACAGAACATAGAGATCATAGTCTTGATCTTTCTTAAAAGAAATTACATAAAAGTCCTCTCTTCTAGCCAACAACGCTATCCCTTATATAAGGATGATGACAAAGATATCTAGATGCAAAAACAGATAAGATAGCGATCCCTCAGGATCTAAGATCCTGAGGGATTCGCAGAATCGTTAATCCTGAGTCACTTCTTTCCTTTTCAGCTCCGATCTGGTATCTCCACTTCCTTTCCTGGGTTGGTCCGTTTTTATCTAGATTGCATGCGGTCTCCCGTTAAAGGGACAATAGTTAGTTCATCTTTGTCTTTTCCTTTGGGATGGCCACTTTCCATTTTTCCTCCCTCCTGCACATAGGAATGACAATTATCAACATTTTCTATTAATCTCACGTGTTTCATTATAAATCCTTATTATTGTGTAAGTTTCTAATGCAAAAGACTTATAAGTTCTAATGAGAAGATACTGAAATAACCATTGAAACATACCTTCTTTGATACTCCACACACCCCCCAGCTTACCGTTTTTCATGGCCTCATGAAAACATTGTAGTTGACATGCAAAGTAGTGAGTGAGTAGACTGGAAATGGAATCTCGTGTGTGGGCCTACAGCTGTGATGCGAAACTAAATGATCAAAGAAATGGCCTGTCTGGCCCTCAGGAATCTCATACAAGGCTTGGTATCTGGGTGCAAGATGCCAAATGATTGGACTCCGAAACTTATATCCTAACCAGGATGGCCCTGCCCTCAAAACAATTTCACCATAGAGGGGGAATCGGTTAGCAGCAAGTTTAAAATTCTCATACTTAAATGGTTCTCTGAGATGGATGTTCGGATTAGATATTCGATATCGAAATTTAGCTGCTTCAATGGCAGGGGCTTTAATAGAGGAAAAGTATTCAAGTCCCTACCGAATGATCGCTTCATGCATGGGTCCTAATGCTTCAATCACTCCTGGAGCCTTCATGAGATTTCTATGTCTCCTCCATAACTATTCTGGGTCCCTAGGCTCAACTCTTGCCCATAGATCTAATTCGTTTTATTGTCTTTGAAAACTGCAAATGAGATAAATGCTTGCAATTGAATGTCCCCAACAAAAGGGCCAAGGTTCAGTTCAGTCTCTTGTTCTAGTACAAGGTTATGCAAATAAAATTCACACAATAACCTTTGCACTTTTACCCCATAATGTTTACAGCAATTTATAAAATCATCTATAGTATTAATTTGTATGGGAGCACCTGCTTTAACAACCTTTATTTTCAATTGTAAATACCTTTCCATTAGGAATAGGGCATAGTTCTTGGCAGGGGCTCTACATGCTAGGAGGTCATTGTATAGGGAGCACAAGGTATCCATCTGTTTGATAACTACATCTAATCTACGAGTTACCTTTGCAACTTTCTCTTGTTCCCTTCGCCATCCTTCGAAAGCTTGTCTTTCAGATAAGTTGACGTTTCTTAGCTGTTGCTGTAGTTCTTCATATTTTTCTCGGGGGACCGTTTGCTCCCTAAGCTTTTCTGCTTCTTGCTGGGCCTGCTTCAAATTTTCGTGAAGGGTTATCGTTTTCAGATCCTTCTTCCATGCAACCGTGGAGGCCGGGAGCTTTACTTGAACCTTTTTATTGCACTGCTTCGAGTTCAGAACCCTTATTACTCTCAAAGGTGGTGCCTCCATCTCAACCATCTTATCATCCATTTCAATTTTAACATGAACTCTAGCCAACTGTTGTTCCTTTTCAATTGGAACAACAGTCTGCTTTTCAGCTTCATTTGGAACAACAGCTTGGCTTTTTTTCAAGGTTTTGAGGAATGGGATGGATTCTGGTCCTCTGCCTCTTGCCCTTAAGGGATCTTACTAGTGTGGTCAGACCTTTTCTTCCTGAAGTCCCTTTCACCCTTTGCCTCGCCTTTAGAACCCTAATCTACTGATGAAGCTGGACTATTATGTTCAACAATCTCTGCTGTTCCTTTCGTAATTCCCTTATTTCTGTCATCTCTTTAGAAGGAACAACAGGTTGTTCGTTGCAGTTTGGACTGTGGCTAGCTTCCTGATTTTCTCCCTGGGGTGGCTGTTCTGGAGTAAGAACCTTACTTGGCTCTGTTATTTCTTGGGATAACTCTTCTTTTGCCCTTATATCCTCCGAACTTTCTTCTGGTGCCATCTGATTAGGAACGAGTTGTTTCTGCTCAGCGTTTCCTGATATCTTCTCATTATGAACAGACAAATTTTCTACTTTTGCATGCGATTCCTCCAGTGCATTTTTCTCCTGGGGTTTCTCTACGACATGGAGGTTTGATGGACTCAGGGGTTGGCCATATTCGCCCATATTGGCCAAAATGTTGGCCAATTCATCTTCCCCTAATGGTTCTTGTAATGGGCTACCTTCCTGCTGTTCCATTCCTTCCTCCTGCTCGAACTGCTCGGCTTATTTTCTCTCGTCTCCTTCCTCTTCAGATTGCTCATCCTTTTCTTCTTCTCTCTCTACAGATTGCTCTGCCTCCTCTTCTTATTCTTCTGTTTCTACCTCTGCAGACTGCTCTTCTTCCTCGTCGTCTTTTTCTTCCATTTCTGTCTCTACAGACTGCTCTGCTTCCTCGTCGTTTTCTTCTTCCGTTTCTGTCTCTGCAGCCTGCTCTGCTTCCTCGTTGTCTTTTTCTTATGTTTCTGCCTCTGCAGACTTCTCATCTTCGATTTCTATTGCTTGGCTCGTGCCTTCCTGGGGTTTCTCCAGCCCCCCTCGTATCCATGCGAGCCGTGCCGATTTTCTGCATTTTTCTGGTTGTTTGGGTGTGCTGGTGTCATGTTTCCATTTTTCAGATCGTTTTTCAGGTTGCTCCGCTATGAAAGTGTCCTTCTTTCGTTTCTCTGAACATTGGGGTGTGCTAACAACTTGTTTTCGTTTTTTCGGGCGTCCAGATGTGGCCGACCCTCCATTGATGATGGTAATTAGTTCTTCCCAGCTGCTCTGTTGCTGGGTGAGACTATAGTTAACTATCAACCGAATTAATCAGTGGTGGCTGACGACTGACTCTACATGTTGTGCTCTTTTCATGCTTCGTGCAACGTCATGCAGTAGTGAATTCATCAATGCAGGTAAATTCACAGAACATTTTTGTTTTAAGAAAGCTAGGAGTTTAAGATGTCATGGTCTTACCACGTCTTTTCTGCCTTCACAGTGACGTAGCTTTGGATGATTTTTGCTAATTCCGTGCAGCACCCCCTTTCCTCGAATTGTCAAACTCTGGCCCTCATCCTGAAAGATTTCTAAAATCTTCTGCAGCCTTTCC
>APFE030218267.1:13548-40947 GCA_000404065.3 Pinus taeda | reverse complement strand
TCCTCCATCTTGAGTTTCCACAACTCAAAACTCTGACCATTAAATTTCTCGATCTCTATATTTCCACTACTCGCCATCTTCTTTCACCACCAGAATCGATCTCACAGATCTCCCATTGAACAGGGTCTACCACAAGCCTTAACGAAACCCCTCAACAACAAAGGCATCCCCTTGAAGCCAAAAACAACTCTGATACCAAATGTAGGTTTTAACCCCGTACATAAATTACCTGTATATGAATTCTAAAACATAGAAAATAAATAATTCGAGAGCATAACACATAAAACACATATACACAGAGATTTTCCCTTGGATCCCAAAACCGGGACTACCAGCATGATTTTTCATTATGTTCCTTTCAATGTTACAATACATATTTATACATGTCGAAGCATCCAATACCATGGATGGAAAACCATCATGTCTAAAACCATGGACCAAAAACCATCACGTCTAAAACCATGTGCGAAAAATCATGCACAAAACCATAGGTAGGTCCGCCCAACCTAATATAGGGTCCAAAAACAAAATTTTTCGGGGCAGCGCATAGAGTGGGGTTACTTGCACCCCTCAAACCCCCTATGACCCCCCCACTATGCAATCGGCACAACGAGGGGGGGCTCTGCCCCCCTTCTAACCCCCCAGTTAAATACATGGGCTAATCGTGAAAAGAATATAACAAAACCCAACACATTCATGGCGTTAACCATTTTTCTTGACTCTTGTGGACAAGAGACTTCAAGGTGGTTGCATCTTTACAATAGCGACCCAGAATTTGGAAACACATACCAGATGCTCCTGGAAGGAAAAAAAGTCCTTCATTTTCACCTCCAGGGTGTATTATTGTGCCACCTGGGACACCTTTGTGTTCCTTCAACTGAGCATGCTAATATTATTTGGGAGGCGCACTACAATCGGGTCATTGGACATTTCAGAGTAGAGAAAATAGTGGCGGTGCTACAAAAGTATTTTTATATGGTTGCGAAAATTCTAGAGGCATGTATAATTCAACCTACCCAAAGTTGTTTCTCTTCTCCAGTAGTATTGATGCACAAGAAGGATGGATAATGGTGCATGTGTCCAGATTATAGAGAGCTCAATAAGCTCATTATTAAAGATAAGTTTCCCATTCATGTCATTGATGAATTGTTGGATGAATTACATGGAGCAATTTACTTCCCCAAGCTGAATCTTCATTTTGTATATCACTCAAAATTCATGAAGGTCATTATGAATTTTTGGTCATGCCTTTTGGCCTTACCAATGCACCTTCCACATTCCAAGGATTGATTAATTCCACTTTCAAACACTTTATTAGCAAATTTGTGCTTATATTTTTTGATGATATACTAATCTACAACAAGTCTTGGAAAGATCATGTTCAACATGTTGACATGGTGCTTAAACTATTGGAGGAGAATAATTATATGCAAAACCCTCAAAATGTTTCTTTGGGGTATAGGAGGTGGAATATTTGGTCCATATTGTATCAAGGAATGGAAAATCCCCACAACCCTAAAGCATCTTCAAGGATTTCTCGGGTTGATAGGGTATTATCACAAGTTTGTTAAGAATTATGGGAAAATAGCAACACCTCTAACAACATTACTCAAGAAAGATGCATTTTTTTGGACTCCTGAAGCAACTAAGACCTTTGAACATCTTAATGAGGTCATGTGCCAAGCTTCGATCTTACCTACACCAAACTTCACAAAACCTTTATTATGGAATGTGATGTCTTGGGAAATGGAATTGTTGTTGTTTTAATGCAAGAAGGAAGACCCATTGATTTTTAAAGTTGTTCAATCAAGGGAAAGTATGTACACAAACCTATTTATCATAAGGAAACATTAATAGTACTACATGCCTTGAAGCAATGGTGCCCTTACCTAATGCGAAGACACTTCAAGGTAAAAATGGATCCTGATAGTCTTAAATACTTTTTGAAACAAAGATTATATTTAGAAGAGCAGAAAAAATGGTCACAAAGATGTTGAGGTATGAATTTGAAATCATCTACAAAAAAGTGATGCAAAATGTTGTTGCAAATGCACTGTCAAGAAGGGACGAGGATGTGGAATCATTTCTCTATGTCATTTCTATTATCCAACCTAATTGGATAACTAAAGAAAGGGATGAATATAAGAATGATGAAGAGGCGTGGACATTCATTCAAAATTTTCAAAAAGATCCCAATACATCTAATACTTTTATCTAGAAAATTGATTCATTATGGTAGAAACACCACTTATATATATGTGAGTCTCAACTCAAACAAAAGATTATTTTGGAATTGCACACCTCTCCTTTAGGAGGGCACTCAGGATTTTTAAAAACTTACTACAGGTTCAAGAAGGAATTTTTATGGGATTTCCTTAAATATAATATACATAAATTTGTGGCACAATGTTTGGTTTGCCAACAAAATAATGTTGAGACAATTAAGACCCCAAGTTTGTTACAATAATTATCCATTCCAAGTCAACATTGGAAGGATGCCTCTATGGAATTTATGACAGGTTTACCCAAGTCCGAAGGAAAGAGTTTCATCTTGGTGGTAGTTGATAGACTTACCAAGTATGCACACTTTTGTTCAAATATAATCCTTTCAAAGCCATTACAATTGCTATTACATTTTGGAAACAATTTGAAATCCACATGAAAAGCCAAATATTATTGTAACTGATGTATATCCCATTTTCACTGGAAATTATTGGATAGAGTTATTTTCTTGTCTTGGTACTCAATTAGCTCATAGCTCATCTTATCATCCTCAATTTGATGGGTAAACTAGGATAGTGTACAAATGTTTGGAAGGATAACTTTTTTGCTTTATATTTGATAAAAAAACACAATGGGTCAAGTGGTTACCTCTATAATGGTTAACACTTCCTTCCATACCATAGCAAAAATTATCCCATTTATGGCACTTTATGGGACTTTATGGATATCATCCACCATCCATCACATCGTTTTTAAGAGAAACTTATAAGGTTCAAGCAATGGAAGATGAAATTGAGCATCAACAACAAGTTCTCCAACTCTTAAAGGATAACATGACTCTACTGTAAAATCGAATGAAACAACAAGTAGATCAACATTGTAGTGAAAGAAGTTCTGACATAGGCAATTGGGTATTTTTACAGCTACAACCATACAAACAAATGTACCTCAACCAAGTTAAGAAGGATAATAAATTATCACCCAAATAATATGGTCTATACAAGGTGTTTAAAAACAATGGTAATATGGCATGAAAATTGGAGTTGCATGCATCTTCCCGAGTACACCCAGTTTCCATGTTTCATGCTTAAAGAGCATTATAGGTGACAAGATCTAGGTTCAAACAATATTTCCAGAACTTGAAGAGGAAGGAAAGATCATATTGGATCCTGAAGCAATCACAAAAACAAGAACCCGACAACTACAAAATCGATCAATTTCAAAGTATCTCATTAAGTGGAAGAACTTACTTGTTGAAGATTCCCCATGGGAGGATGAGAATTTTGATATAGAAGCATCTAGAACTACTCAAGCATTGAGGACAACACTTTCTTGAAGGAGAGGGGCATTCTACTTCCTTATAATGTTGGTGTAGCCCCCATATTGTTATTGTTGTGTCCAATAGAAGCCCACTATTGTTATTGTTGAGCCCTTACATTATTATTGTTATGTAGGCCCTGATTATATTATGACCCTTTAGAATCCTATATATGCCAAGGAGGTATTGTCATTTGTATCAACCAAGAATTGTTCATTTATGTGATGTAAAAGGATGTTTTCCACTCAAAGAGGCTTATTTTCAAGTTGTTGACCTATCTTTTTTCTATTTTGTGATCTAGTTACTTAGAAAAGAGAGTCTGTAGCAACATCAATTAGGGATTCAACCCTAGAATTATTTCCTATGGTGTAAAATTTTATATGATTAATTTTGGGTTGGATTCCAAGGAATCCTTGAGGTTTGCCTCACCCCTCTGGTTTACCTACCAATGTGTTACTGTTGTGGGTGGCTCTTATTTCACCATGAGAATGGCCCTAAGGATTTCTAACAATTCCCTAGGCTATTCCTCCCTCTATAATTATTTACTCACTATAAATAGTATAATAGAAGTATTCTATATCCTTTAGTGCATCCCTGGTGATATTGCCAAAAATGTCAATGTTCATGTATAAAATTTATTTAGTTGAGGACCATTTACTCCATCAACCAGGGTTACTCATGTGCTTGTGAACATTGTGCATTGTTTGTGCAAAATACATGCACTACTATTGGCTATATTATGTGTGTTTATATGATAAATTAATTCCCAATCTATGGGTTCCTTATTATAAAATTGAAATTTAATGATGATGAGTGAATCCTATTTTATAATGACAAAGGAGAAAATTTTGAAAACAAGTTGGTACAAATAATAAATTTCTATGAAAAAAAAGAATTGATAACTATATGCTAAGTATAATTGATGGCTACCATATAGAATCAATATATGCAAACAAACAAGTCTATGCACTGTACTCTTCTCTATAATTATACAGAAGACAAGAAACTCACTTTGCAACATTCATGTATTCTCTAGTTCAAGGATTGTGTATTTAGTGTTGCATATCAGAAGGTACACATACTAAATATATTGTAGGTTTTAACCCCATACAGAAATTACCTGCATACGAATTCTAAAACACAAAAAATAAACAATGCAAGAGCGTAACACATAAAACACATATACACAGAGATTTTCCCCTGGATCCCAAAACCGAGACTACTAGATTGATTTTTCATTATATTCCTTTCAATGTTACGATACATATTTATACATGCAGAATCATCCAATACCATGGACCGAAAACCATTGCATCCAAAACCATGGACCAAAAACCATCACGTCCAAAACCATGTGCGAAAACCATGCACAAAACCATAGGTAGGTCCGTCCAACCTAATATAGGGTCCAAAAAAAAATTTCCCCAGGGTGTTGCCCCAGACCCCGTAGAGGGGGGCTACCCGCCCCCCTCAAACCCCCTGGATAAGGGGGGTTTCCGCCCCCCCTATGATCCCCTCGTTGCGCAATCGGCACCAATGAAAGGGGGGCTCCACCCCCACTCTAACACCCCAATTAACTACATAGGCTAGTCGTGGAAAGAAAATAACACAACCCAACATTCTCCCAATTGTTGTTTTCTTTCCACAGTGGGCCACAGGAGAGCTTAGTCATTTATCCAACCCTTCAACGGCCATTGTTTCTCTACATCAAGAGAACTTCTCAGAGCTCACAGATTTTTTCAATGCATATGCAGTATTCTTCAAAGTATCCACCTTTACAAGCAACACCTTTTTTGTCTTCTATCATATCCCTCACAAAGTGATACTGAACATCAATGTGCTTTGTCTTTAAATGATAAGAAGGGTTCTTTTCCAAGAAAATTGCACTTTGGTTGTCATAGTCTATCCTTATAGCTCCTTGTACTAACCCCATACTTGAACACAATCTCTGCAACCAAATTGCTTCCTTGCTTGCACGAGTGGCTGCCAAGTATCCTGCCTTTGTAGTTGATAATGCCACTACAGATTGTTTCTTACTCATCCAGCTGACTCCACCTCCAAATAGGTTAAAAACATACTCACTTGTAGATATTCTCTGGTCCAGATCTCCATCCCAGTATGCATCTACAAAGCCATGAATATCCAACACTTTGTCCAATCCTGGTCTTCCTTGGTAGCACAAGCCATAATCACTAGGGCCATGCAAATACCTAAAAACCTGCTTCATTGTTGTCCAATACTCCTTCCCTGGTTTTGACATAAACTTGCTCAATACTCCCACTACATGTGCAATGTCTGGTCTAATACATACCATCGCATACATCAGGCTACCGATTGCACTTGCATATGGAAAATGAGACATGTCCTCTTCCTCTTCTTGTGTCTTGGGACACTGTTCAGAAGATAACTTTACACCTACAAGAATAGGAACCTTCACCAGTTTACTATCCTGCATATTAAACCTCTGTAGTATTATCTTGACATACTTCCTCTGGTTTAACCAGAGCTTCCTCTTTGCCTAATCTCTTTTAATTTCCATGCCCAAAATATAGTTTGTAGCACCAAGATATTTCATGTTCAATTTGGAGGACAATTGGGTCTTCAAATCCTAGATAATTTCTTTGTCATTTCCAACCAGCAACATATCATCCACATACAAGACCAGATAAATAATACAGTCACCAATTAATTTAAACTACACACAATGATCTATTTTGCTTCTGGTGAAGCTAAGTCCCCGTATAAATGTATCAAATTTCTAATACTACATCCTTAGTGACTATTTTAACCCATACAAAGACTTCTTTAACTTGCATACTAGTTCCGCAAAGGCTTCAAGTTGCTTCATGTAGATCTCCTCTTCTAGATCCCTGTGAAGAAATGTTGTCTTCACATCCATATATTCTACCTCAAAATCAAAAGTAGCAACAACAGATAAAAGTAATCTAATAGAAGCTACCTTGGCAACAAGAGAAAAAATATCACCAAAATCAATTCCTGACACCTGGGAATAACCTTTTGCTACCAACCAAGCTTTGTATTTCACCACCTTTCCTTCTGCATTTGTCTTCTTCTTGAACACCCATTTGTTGCCAATGGGTTTCCTTCCAACCAGCAACTCCACCAGATCCCAAGTCTCATTTTTGTGCAAATATTACATTTCATCAACCATGGCCTCTTTCCAGAGTTTGCCATCCTCTGAATCTACTACTTCCTTCACATTTCTTGGATCATTGTAAGTAACAGATAAAGAAAAAATTGAACAAAAAGTAGATGGACTATACCTTTCTAGCTGCCTTCTTTCTCGAACTGATCTTCTCACAACCGGAGTTTGTGGCTCTTCGTCTTCTGATTCCTCTTCTGTTGGAGAGTCTGATTCTTCCTCCTTTAGCTCAAACTCTATCTTCTTGGGTTCCTTTGATGGGACTTCATGTTTAATAATATTTTTCACCTCTCTGAACGCCACATCTCGGTTGTACACAACCTTCCTTGTTACTGGGTTCCAAAGCTTATAACCCTTTAAACCATCCTTATACCCAATAAAGATGCACTTTTCAGATTTACTATCCAACTTTGTTCTTTTATCCTTTGGAACATGTACATATGCATCACATCCAAATACCCTCAGATGTGAAAGAGAGGGTTTCTTACCAGTCCACACCTATTGTGGAGTCTTATCCTCCAACACTGATGAAGATGATCTGTTGATTAGGTAGCATGTTGTCTCCACCACCTCAGCCCAAAATTCTTGTCCTAACTCGACACCACTGAGCATGCTTCTTTCCCTTTCCATCAATGTCTTTTTCATTCTTTCTGCAACTCCATTTTGCTCAGGTGTGTATGGAGTAGTATTTTTCCGTGTTATACCACACTTCTTACAGAATTCTTCAAATTCCTTACTACAAAACTCTCCACCGTTATCTGTCCTCGGCACCTTTATCTGCTTCTCTGTCTGGTTTTCCACCAGAGCCTTAAATTCTTTAAACCTATCAAAGACTTTAGATTTCTTCTTAAGGAAATATATCCATGTATTCCTTGGGAAGTCATCTATAAATGATACATAGTACATAGACTTACCCAGTGATGGAACCTTCACAGGTCCAAACACATCACTGTGCACAAGCTCTAATATCTGTTTCACCCTCTTACCACCAGAGGGGAAACTCACCCGATTTTGCTTTCCATATACACAATTTTCACAAAAATCAAAATCCAGAGAGATATTACTCATACCTTCTACCATACCTTTACCATGAAGTATTCGAAGGCCATTCTCTCCAATATGTTCAAGCCATTGATGCCATATCATGGTCTTCTCTCCAGAGACCACTAGATTTTTTGCTCCACTTTCAGGAACCACATAATTGTTGCACCCATCAATAACAGTGCTACCTTACAACTTGTACACAGTTCCAATCCGAACTCCCCGCATCAATACTAGTGCTCCCCGAACCATCTTGCGGGAATCTTTCTCGAGCACTGTTTTTACACCTGCATCATCCATCTTGCTTACAGAAATTAGATTTATGGCCAATGCAGGAATATGCAGAACACCCAGAAGTGTTCTAACCCTTCCACCTTGCAACTTCAACTTTACTTTTCCACGACCACGATTCTAGCCTTCCTATCATCCCCTAAGAAGACATCACCATGATCACATTTCTCATACTCGCAGAACCACTCTCTATGGGGAGTGAAGTGAAAGGATGCACCTGAGTCAATAAACCATGCCTCATGATATACATGTGTACTTGAAGAAGCCAAGTACACATCCCCACCTTAATTTGAGGTGGTTTTCACCTCTAGATTTAGATCTCCCACTCGATGACTTATTTTTGTTTCTGTTATGGGATCGTCCTCATACAGACAAGGAATCACCATTCTAACTCTCCATATTTTTCCGTCTCATCTCCTCCGTCAGCAAGGATGAGACTATTTCATCAAATTGCAAGGCAGATGCATTGCTACCTATTGCAATAGTCATACTATCCCACGAATCTAGTAGAGAACACAACAAACTAATGCACTTATCTTCATATGAAATTTTAATTTCAATAGACAATAACTGACTTACCACAGTATTAAATGCATTTAGATGCTCTGTCACTGAGCATCCATCCTTCATCCTCAGGTTATACAGTTTTTTTCCATACGAATAGTTTATTCACCAGAGACTTAGATTAGTATGAAGTCCCTAACTTGTCCCACAAATCCTTCATCGTAGCTTCCCCTGATACATTCAACAACACTGAATCTAAGACACACAATCGCATTGTTCTCTTTGCCTTCCAATCCAAATTCTTCCATTCTTCATCAGACACTCTCGTTGGTTTAGTACCTGGATCTACCGCAATCCACTGATCTTTATCCACCAACAGATCCTCCATCTTGAGTTTCCATAACTCAAAACTCTGACCATTAAATTTCTCGATCTCTATCTTTCCACTACTCACCATATTATTTCACCATCAGAATCGATCCCGCAGATCTTCCACTAACCAGGGTCTGCCACAGGCCCGAGCGAAACCCCTTAGCAACAAATGCGTCCCCTTGAAGCCACAACAGCTCTGATACCAAATGTAGGTTTTAACCTCGTACAGAAATTGCCTGCATATGAACTCTAAAACATAGGAAATAAACAATGTGAGAGCATAACACATAAAACACATATACACAGAGATTTTCCCCTGGATCCCAAAACTGGGACTACCAAATTGATTTTTCCTTATATTCCTTTCAATGTTACAATACATATTTATACATGCCAAAGCATCCAATACCATGGACCGAAAACCATTGCGTCCAAAACCATGGACTGAAAACCATCGCGTCCAAAACCATAGGTAGGTCTACCCAACCTAATATAGGGTCCAAAAAAAAAATTTCTTGGGGCGTTGCCCCAGACCCCGTAGAGGGGGGCTTCCCGCCCCCATCAAACCCCCTGGACAGGGGGGCGCAGCCCCCCCCTAACTATGTAGGCTAGTCATGGAAAGAATATAACACAACCCAACATATATATTAAAAAAAAAGTATACAAATACAAGAAAAAGGAATGGCATCATGGTACCTCTAGAGTGCTGCCTTACTCCTAGTGCCAACTTACTTTTTTAAAATTGTTAGGTCCCTATAATACTAGTGTATCCCCCTTATTGTTATTGTTGTGCCCATGTATCCCCCATGTTATTATTGTTGTGCCCCATAGAATCCCACTATTGTTATTGATGTTCCCTTACATTACTATTGTTATGTAGGCTTATGTTGTGACCCCTTAGATTCCTATATATACCAAGGAGGTCTTGTCATTTGTACCATCCAAGAATTGTTTATTTATGTGATGTATAGGAGGTTTTCCCCTCGAAGAGGTTATTTCTCAAGTCGTTGATCTATCTTTTCTTCTATTTTCTGAGTTGGTTGCATAACATTTGGTATTAGAGCTTTGGATTGTAGGGTTTCGGTACTTCAAATGGGTCATATTGGAATTTTAGCTATAATTATTTTTCTACGAGGCTTCAAAAGCTAAAATTTTGACCATGTGGTGTAGAAATCTTGGTGAACTTCGTGTAGAAATTTTAGATCTTGGTTCACTGCATTTTCTTAGATATGCTCCGAAGAAGTTAGGTTTCTTCGGGCTCCATAATTGAATCTCAAACATGTGACCTAGGGAAAATCGACATAACTTTCTCTCTAAGCATCAGATATAAATTTCATTAAAAATGACTGAAATTGTACAGAATTGTAGTTTTCATGTATCATTTTCAAGGTCAAAGGTCAAAAAAATGACACGTGGAATTTTGTACAAGTTCACTATACTAAACTAGTTTATAATCAAGTCATCGTGGGAGATTGGGAATAACTCTTTCTTGACGAACCCAATTTCGGTCTGACTTGTGGAGTTGGAAAGAATACTCAGAGGGATATCATAGGAACAAATTTCAAACCTTGGAGATCTGAAATTATGGAGATATAACAATTTCACTATTGTGTGGTTATGTCTTCCGGATCCGTCGCACTTTACTGTTTTATGTATCGATGTTTCGATACATAAAATGCAGATCACAAAAGTCTCAAATCCATTAATTTCAATATTGAGCTCCTAAAAATAAATAAAAAGGTGTGTATTTTTTTTTAAATTTTGCATAACCTTTATTTGAAAAATCAGTTTGAAGTGATTCAAAGGGAATAATATCATTTTTTGATTCAAAAATGCCTCGAAACAAAAATATGGACACACTTAGTAAGAAACCATAAGTCTCTTCTATGATGCATGAAGAAGAGGAAGAAATGCAACATGATATATCAAAATTACGAGAGCAAGTGCAACACATTTCACTCTCACAAAAAGTAACCAAAAATTAATTGGAATGGATGATGAATGTTAACATGGATGGCTTAGAATCAAAAATAAAAAGTGACATTGAAGGCTTGAAGGATGGTTTAGAAACAAAAATGGAAGGGTTTAAGGATGGTTTAAAAGCAAAAATGGAAGGTTTGATAAAGTTACTACAAGAAATGGTTCCTAATGGTAACAAGGTATTACATGAAACTCATGATGAGAACAAAAGGAATGTTAATCATGACTTTAGAAACTGTAATTTTGGTTTTAATACCAATCACTTTCCAAAGATCGATATGAGGAAGTTTGATGGCAAGGATCTGGTAACATGGATACTACAGATGGAGCAATATTACGATCTACATGATGTGCAACCCTCAAAAAAGGTATGTATTTAATCTTTATATTTAGAACCCATTCATTTTACATGGTACCGATGGATTTTTTTCTCCTAAACCACTTATTACTTGGTCAATTTTTTCAAAGGAAATGATAGCACATTATGAAGATACAAAGAGCAACAACTTCTTTAGCCAATTGATAAATCTCAAATAAAAGGGTTCAATAGCATACCACATTGATGATTTCCAAAAATTGAATATCAGGGTAACTAATATTCCAAAGGAGCATATGGTTGATGTCTTCATAGGGACTTTAAAGGATAACATCCAACATGAGGTTCACCGTTGGAAACTTGATTCATTGGAGAAGGAATTTAGGGTGGCAAGAAAATTTGAAAGCGAAATTATGGCAACAAGGAAGTCTACCACTCACAACTATAAAGATGGAAGTTTTGTTTCCCTAGTCTTCCAAAACCTACAAGATTGACACCATAACAATTGGAGGAAAAAAGAGAAAAAGGGAATTTTTATAGTTGTGATAGAAAATATACTAAAGGCCATAATTGTGCTGAGAAGAAACTATTTTACATAGATTATGAAGAGGAGGAAGAAAAGGAACAAGAAACATCAAAAGAAGAGGATATGAAGCAGGAACCAACTCTAGAGAAAGAAGAAATGAATTTGACCATATCTTGTGATGCATTAGCGGGAATTACCACTCCTAAAACTCTCAAGATAGAAGGATATATCAAGAAGAAAAAGGTAATATTGCTAATTGATTCAGGTAGTACCCATAATTTTTTACATTGTAAGATAGCCAAGGAATTGAACTACTTTCTAAATCCAGCACTAGAGTGTCAAGTGATGGTTGTGAATGGAGGAACTATAAATTTCTCTGGAAAGTGCCATAATATCAAGCTAGCCATGCGGTAATATGTTTTGAATAGTCCAATTCTTTCCATTTCAATGGGTGGTGCTGATAGTTATTAGCAGTCCAATGGTTACAATCTTTGGGGACAATAGTTTTTAATTTTCAAGAACTTTTCTTGAAATTTTTTTGGGAAGGAAAAGAAGTTGAATGAAGGGGTATCACAGGGAAACCAAGAAATATAATCAACTCTAATGGCATGAAAAATCCTCTAAAGAAATAACAATGTGTTATAACACCATTTACCACCCTTGCTAGATTTGATGCTCTATGATATGGCTTAGGGCAACCCTTCCTTTCCAGACTTGGTCCAAATTCTAAAAAACAATGTTTTAAATCCCATACATTATTTTTCCATGTATAAAGAGTGTGCACGCACGGGCCAGTCTATACCCAACCTGTGTATATGTGTTAAAACATTAAAAAATATACAATATCCTAAAATTTGGGTGGAGTTTACGGGTTTTACCTGTTACTCACCTGTTACAGCTCGTGGCCCAACTATTTCCCAACTGAAAAAACTAATTTGGAGAAGTATAAATAAACCTCCATGAGAAGGCCTAAGGGAGAAAATAAGATTAGATATTGATATTATAATTGATTACATCCTTGATAAAGTCTGAAGAAATCCATGTGCCTTCTGCACTCCCAAGTCATAGGAAACCTTTGCTTCCTTCTTGAGATGTCCATCATCCTTTCATGGAATGCTTGTGTATACCTACGGAGGAGGATTGTTGAAACCTAGGCAGGATGGATCCAGAGGATGGTTTCGCTTGGAGCCGGCGAACGACTCAGGTTGTAGTTCTTCGTACTTTCTTTAGCTTACATTAATAAAGAGGGGATGTCTTGTTCCTAATGTTTATGGTATTTATGCATTAATCTATGTTATGATTTGCTTATAAAATATCACATTAATGCTTATTTGCTTACATGCTTATATGACCTAACACGTATATCATGAACATGCTTTCTATTATTGTTGTTGTATATGCTTTGCTTGAATGAGTTGCAGGTTTTAAGGCATTGGAAGAAGCAGAGGGTTTGGACCCTATAGGAATGATCTCAAACGTAGGACCTCCGGGTAATACCTCTTCTTCCTACTTCAGTAGTTTAAGTATTAGGATTGCATGTTTGTGTGCCTCTTTATGTCGTATGCCCTCCACTCTGTTGGGGTTTTCAATCTAAGAACCTAGGGTGATTATACCCATAATATAATGGGGTGTAATTGCATAGTTGTGCTCACTAGAGGTTCAAACATCAAAATCATCTATTCATCCATATCTCCAAAATGACTTGGACAATCATTCCAAGGTATTTGAGACTCCTAAAGGACTCCCACCTATTTGTGATCATGATCATGCTATTCATTTGATTCTAGGAAGTGTTCCTCCAAACATTAGATCTTACAGATATCCCTACACCCAAAAGTGTGAAATTGATTGTATGGTTGCAAAAATGCTAGAGGCTGGTATAATTCAACCTAGTCAAAGTTATTCCTTTGCTCCAGTAGTATTTGTACACAAGAAGTATGGATCATGGAATATGTGTATGGATTATAGGGAACTTAACAAGCTCACTATTAAAGAATAATTTCTCATTCCTGTCATTGATGAATTATTGGATGAATTACATAGAGAAATTTACTTCACCAAGTTGGATATTCTTTCAGGATATCATCAAATTAGAATGAAGACTGAAGACATTCTGAATGAAACATTCATAACTCATGAGATTCATTATGAATTTTTGGTCATGACTTTTGGCCTTATTAAAGCATCCGGAACTACTCAATCATTGAGGACAACACTTTTTTGAAGGAGAGGGGCATGTTAGGTGTTGTAGCACAATCTGGACCAACTAAAAGGTCAAAGATTTTAAAATAAAACTTCATCACATGACTAAATTTGCAAATTTTGATGGAATTTGTCGATGTTTATTGGCATCTCTGCAAAGAGAAGACATGGGTTTTCTGGAAAATATGTTTTTACGAGAGTCGTTTAAAGATGGGGTCAGCAAGCAATGGTTTTTGTGTATTCACACAAAGATACTGGGAAAACTACATGGATTTTGATTGAATTTTCCCAAAAAAATGATGAGGTTGGTTCTTTTTCAATGAAACACAACCCTAGTATGGAATCACAAAGAAGGAGGTGCATAAATCCATAAATCAGGAACTTATTGAATTTTTCCAGTCTAGTTTTGGAATCCATCCTACTAGGATGTTGCGTGTAGATTGCAGACTTACAGAGCGTTTGTTTTCTGGAGGAGTGATAAAAGTGCTTGTATGAACAACAACTATAGCATGGGGTGTTAATTTAACTACACATACAGTTATCATAAAGGGAATACAATTGCATGATCCAAAAGCTGGAAGAGGAAGAGAATTGGACATGCTTGATGTTATGTAGATTTTTGGTTGTGCTGGAAGGCAGAAATTTGACAAAAATGATGAGGGCATCATCATTACTACACACAACAAGTTAGCACACTATTTGAGTTTATTGACAAGTCAATTGCCAATTGAGAGATAGTTTATAAGCTCCTTGAAGGACAATCTAAATGCAAGGTGGACCTGAGGATAAATATGGGAAAATTACTATTTTGATTCAGGTATATATGTCCTGTGGTTCATTTGAAAATTTCTCATTAGTTGCAGATGCCAATTATATAAGCCAAATCCTTGGTCAAATCATGTGTATTTTATTTGAAATTTATCTACACTGAGGGTGATGTACAATGACTGCTCTTTTCTTAAAATATTGCAAAGCTATGGATCGACAGATTTAGCCTCATCAACATCCTCTTAGGCAATTTGAGAAGGATATCTCTCTAGAGATATTTAGGAAAGTTGAATATAAGTATGCTCAGTTAGACCATCTCTTAGAAGTGGAGGAAAATGAAATTAGTGCTTTCATTCACTATTTTCTTGGTGGAAAGATGATTAAGTAATGCCTGGTAATCTTTCCATTTATTCATTTGTCTGCAAGTATAAGTCTTATCACACTAATTATGCTACAGGTTGAACTCTTAATATTTCCAGAATTTGTCTGGAAGGATCGTTTGCATGGTGTCGCTGAGTGTTGGTAATAATCTCCGACCTAAATGCATATTGTTGGATATATATATAGATATTTTTGGGACCAACCCTATAATTTTTATTTTATTTTTTTAAATACTAAAATTACAACCATAAGAAAATAGCATTGGGGACTCAAAAATTATTAAGCATTATATAAAACTTCCCTGAATTTCACTTCATTGAACATATCATCTAATTACATGTTATTAACTAAAACCATAATGAAGTCATACAAAATAATATTATAACAACATAGGTATTGTTCACCAGGAGACAAGATTCAAACTTGGCTTGTCGTTGTTTTCCCTCCTTTGTTGTTGGTCGTCTCCAAGTGTGAATTTTGACGTGCTTAATCCGAATGTAATGACCCACCGGTTGACCTCTCAACCTACTCATTGGGTACTCTCCTTCCCCGCGAACCCTCGAGCTGCAATGGGGTTGTACAATGGAGGAATGTATTAGCTGGTAGAGGAGAGCACTCCTTGGCTCAAGAGTCCCCTCTCTAAAGTCCTCTACCACACCAAAATCACTATAGCTCGTAGTCACTACTCTGACATAGTCTCATCCATCCAACAATAGGGTAAAGAAAAAGTCCCTTCTCCCATGGCTTGCCCCTTCTTTTATAGAAGTCCTCATAGGTAACACTTGGCATTTCATGCATAATTAATTAATTTTGATAATTCAATAGTTTGATTATTCACCCACCCATGTGTCACCCTCTCATCAAGGGTCTCCAAAATTATTTACTTAAATTTTAATTTAAAACTAATATTTTTCCTCACCTCAACAAGATTCCTATTTCTTCTCCTAGTTGTCTCTTGATCCCCCTTTTAACTCGTTAATTTGTGTTCATTACTAAATTCAATTGATAAGTCAAGACTTGATCCCCTATCTACTCCATGATCTAACTCAAGTTATCTATACCCTTGTGTCACTCTCTCATCAAGGGTCTCCAAAATTATTTACTTAAATTTTAATTTAAAACTAATATATTTCCTCACCTCAACAAGATTCCTATTTCTTCTCCTAGTTGTCTCTTGATCCCCATTTTTACTCCTTAATTTGTGTTCATTACTAAAGTCAATCAATAATTCAATATTTGATCCCCTATCTACTCCCTAATTTAACTCAAGTTATTTCTTAGATGGATATTCTTATGTTGGTTGTTGCCACATGGAGGTTCTCTAAATTTCTCTAAAATTTAATTTATTAATATTATTTTAATTCACCATCCTCTTCTCTTAATTAAGTTTACATATTTTAGGATTAATATTTATCCTTACATTTATGTCCCTCTTTCCCCTTTTCACCTAATTAAACTACATTATCTACCTAATATTTTCCAAAATGGGAAAGGTAGAGTTTTTAAGGTAAAATATTTCATTTCTTCCTATGATCCTCTTAACCCAAGTTTTCTTCTTGATTTTATTACCTCGGTTTCTAACATCATTTACCCTTGATGTGAATTTACCTGGTTTTCATATCTTGATTATATTTATTAATTTACTTATTTTTAATGATTCCAAGGGTGCCAAGTTTGGTCGTGACCTTCAAGAAATTCCCTTGAAGTTCCAAGGGTGCCACGCCTAATAGTTTATTTATGATGCCAAGGGTGTCAAGTTGGTCATTCCCTTCAAGAAATTCCCTTGAATTTCCAAGGGTGCCACGCCACTTTCCCTTCAAGCATTCAGTGGCTGCGAGGGTAAAGTATAGGTTCAACGACAGAGATGACTATCATCTCTTATGTTGCCTGTTATAGTGAGAATAATGGTGTTGGGGATCAAGGAATCCACTTTGATGCGTGCCCCCCAATAAAATCCTCATGAGCGACCTAAATTTGGGACTTGCCCTCATGACATCATGATCTTAAAGGCGAAGGTGTTTCAACCTTTCCAGCCCAAGTCACAGCAAGAGTGCTAGTGGGTGATATCAGGGACACTATCCCACCCCTCCCATGCAGTTCCATCCAATTGTACAACCCCATCACCCATATGTGAGTCATTCGTCCAAGAAACTAATCTATGCTTGCAACCACTAACATATCATCATAATATAGATAAACATATATAGCAGGTTTCAAAATTGACTTAGAATTTCAAAGATAAAATAATATAAATTTTCATCAAACCAAGTGTCGTCAACTCGTCATATGCGAGTGCCTCTGGTGGTTTCCTGCCATACTCAATAATCATCAGTAACAAGGTTTCTCAGTGTTAGTCATTGTCATAATAACATCATCACCATCACCTAGTCATTTGCATCATTGTTCATTGTGAACCAAAACTAATGCAATTAGGTAACATAGGGGACACATCCATCATGGATATCATCATCATAATATCAATGGAAACATACATATCCATCAAAGCTATCAACATCGTAACATCAAAATAAAACATACCTATCCTTTACTGTTATCATCATCATAAATTCAATAGAGAACAAACATAACCATTTATGCCACAATCATCATAATATCAATAGAGAACATGCATAACCATTAATGCTACAATCATCATAACACCAATAGAGAACATGCACAACCATTAATGCTACAATCATCATAATACCAATAGATAACATACATAACCATTAATGTTATCTTCATGATAATATCAATGGAGAGCATACATAAACATCACAACCACTAATATCACAACCACTAATAATAGAGTCATGTGTCTGGATCCTCAACTTGAGGTCCTCAAAGAATAAAGTGTGGGCCTTAGGGATAAATAAATGTTAATGTCATATCACTGACAGACGAATAGAGTGTGGCACTACATATATGTGTGTGTGTGTGTGTATCCAAATCGATGATTTTTATATTACAAATCCAAGCATTTATTTGAGGCAAAGAAAACAATTTTCAAATACAACAACAGTCAATTAAGATTGGCACACATACAATGCACAAAGTGTAGGAGAAACCCATAGTCAAAAGGGAGTATATGCTATTAGAGCTCAACGTGTCAGACATTAATGAAGCCATCGAAGGATATAAACACCAAGGATAGTTTTCATTTGAGCTCGAGATGAGAACACTTTGAGCCGGTAAGAGAAGCAAGTTAGGAGATATTGAAGAAGCAGGTGGAGAAATTACTTGCTTTAGTATTCAAAAATTACAAGTCATTGGATGATTCATTACCATCAGGATCTTCTTCACCTGTGGTAGATCTTGTTATTGCAACTGCGAACTTTCAGAGAGATCAAGCCAACTAGAATATACGTCCAGTAAAGGGAGGGGTTGACCTAAAGGAGTTATTTCGCTTATAAATATTCTTGTGGATTCAGGATAAATCACTTTCATTACTTGATTCATGTAAGTTTGATAAGGTCCATTGGACAGGTGTCACAACACAACATCCAACAACACCATTTGTGAAGGAGGTGTATGAATGCATTAAACAGAATTTAAATGAATATACAATCATTGTTTACCATTGACCCGAGTATACAGTTTCTCTAGAGACATAGTGGAAAAAGTAGTAGTGGAGACGTTGGAAAAATAATATGTTGAGGTTTTAACTCCACTTAAGGACAGTATGATACCTAAGAAATTTGGCCTACAATATGTTCAGACATTGAAAAAACGTCAATGATATCCCTTTACAGTGTTCTTAATTAATTAAGAGTCTTCCTCAACACTATCAAGAGGGAGAGAATGTATAAGTTGTAGTAGAGTTAGTTCTTGTGTCAAATGTTGAGGTGCTGATAAAGTTTTTATGGAAAGAAAATATAATCCTCAGATACAAGATGTGGTAAGGAGAGGCAAAGATCTAGGAATGTTGGGTCCGTTAATGTCACATAGTTTTATTTCATATATCCACTGTAAAAGTTAGGGAAAAGAACTGGGCCTTATGATCCTTGAATGTGTATAATCCATCGATGGTTCATAGCATTTTTGCCCAGATCCAATGCGATCCTGGGAGGGAAAAATGCACGGATTTTACACCAAGGGTGATCCTAGGAATGGTTTGGTTGAAATAACTCATCTAACAAATCTATGGTTAGAATTCATTTCGGCAACACTTCCTTGTACTTCCAGAAAACGCTACGGGTGACCCTGTAAGTAGTTGGTGGCTTCCATGAAGTGGTATGTGGTTGGTTAATGTATATGTGGCTAAGCATATGGGGCACACACATCATTTGTGTTAGGTCCCTATACTACTAGTTTAACCCGTTATTGTTATTAGTGCAACCCCCTTATTATATTGTTGTGCCCATGTATTCCCTATATTGTTATTATTATGCCCCATAGAAGCCCACTATTGTTATTATTGTACCCTTACATTATTACTGTTATGTCAGCTCTGATTATATTATGAACCCTTAGACTCCTATATATAGAAAGGAGGTCTTGTCATTTGTATCATCCAAGAATTATTCATTTGTGTAATGTAAAGGAGGTTTCCCCCTCGAAGAGGTTTACTTTGAAGGCATTGATCTCTCTTTTCTATCATTTTGTGAGTTGGTTTCATAAAATTTGGTATCAAAGCGCTTTGGATTCTAGAGTTTCGCTGCTCCAAATAGGCCTTCGTGGAATTTTCGCTACAATTTTTTTTGCGACGTTTCAGAAGATCTTGTCTCACTATATTTTCTAAACCTCGGGTCCAAATCTCAGATCTTATCTCGCTATATTTTCAGAGATTTGATCTAAGGAAGTTAGGGTTTTTTCAAGCTCCAAAATTCAATCTCAAACAGGTCATCGTGGAATTTTCGCTATAGTTTATTTTCTACGAAGTTTCAGACTCTAAAATTAAAACCCATTTGAGCCGAAATCGTAGGGCAGCTCGGGCACGAATTTCAGATCTTGTTTCGCTATATTTTCAGAGATACAGTCCAAGACATTTAGGGTTTTTGTAGCCTCCCGAATTACATCCCAAACAGGTGACCTGGGGAAAATCGTCATAACTGTTTCTCTGAGCATCATATTGAAATGTCGTAAGAAGTTACAGAAAGACGATGGACTATAGTGTTATGTGTATCTTTTTCAGATCCAAAGGTCGAAACAGTGACATGTGGCACTTCGTAAAAGTGTTCTCTTTGGAAAAGGTATATAATCAGGCCATCTTGGGAGATTGTGCATCTCTTTCTTGGAGAATCCAATTTTGATCAGACTAGTGGCATTGGAAAGAGGACACAGAGGGCTACCACAAGTCGCAATTTCAGAACTGGTAGATCCGAAATTACAGAGTTACAGTAGTTTCAAGATCGAGCTCCTAAAATCAAGAAAAGGCGATATGAGGAAATTTGATGGCAAGGATCAGCTAAATTGGATACTACATATGGAGCAATATTTTGATCTACATGAGGTGCAACTATTACAAAAGGTACATATTGCATCTTGATATTTAGAACCGAATCAATTTTTATGGTATGAAGGGCTTTGTTCTCATAAACCACTTATCATGTGATCAATTTTCACGGAGGAAATGATGGCACATTATGAGGATACAAAGAGAAACACCTTCTTTAGCCAATTCATAAATCTCAAACAAAAGGGTTCAATGGCAGAGCACATTGAGGACTTTCAAAAATTGAATATAAAAGTAAATGATATTCCAGAGAAGTAAAGGATTGATGTCTTCATAAGGACTTTAAAGGATAAAATTCAACATGAGGTTCGTCTTTGGGAACCTGATTCATTGGAGAAGGCATTCAAGTTGACAAGAAAAATTGAAAGCGAAATTATGGAAACAAGGAATCCCACCACTCAGAACTCTAAATATGGAAGTGTTTTTTATCCTAGCCTTCCACAACCTACAATTTTTACACCACAACAATTGGAAGAAAAAAGAGAAAAATGGCTTTATTACATTTGTGATAGCAAATACACTAAAGGTCATAAGTGTGCTGAGAATAAATTATTTTACATAGATTGTGAAGAGGAGGAAGAAAAGGATCAAGAAACATCAAAAGAAGAGGATATACACCAGGATCTAACCCCAGAGAAACAAGAAATGAATCCAACCATATCTTGTAAAGCATTGAAAAGAATTGCCACTCCTCAAACTCTCAAGATAGAAGGACATATCAAGAAGAAAAAGGTTCAAGAAGTTAAAGATCACATCTAGAAAGAAGAAATGAATCTGACCATATCTTGTAATGCATTGGCCGGAATTACCACTCCTCAAACTATCAAGATAGAAGGACATATCAAGAAGAAAAAGATACTAGTGTTGATTGATTCGGGCAGTACCCATAATTTTATTCATTGTAAGATAGCCAAGGAATTGAATTTCTTCCTATATCCAGCACCAGAGTGTCAAGTGATGGTTGCAAGTGGAGGAACCATAAATTGCTCTAGAAAGTGTCATAATATCAAGCTATCCATGGGAGAATATGTATTTAATAGCCCAATGCTTTCCATTCCAATGGGTGGTGTTGATATTGTACTGGGAGTCCAATGGCTACAATCCTTGGATACATTAGCTTTTAATTTTCAAGAACTTTTCATGAAATTTTCTTCGGAAGGAAAGGAAGTTGAATTAAGGGGTATCACAGGGAAACAGGGAAAGATAATCATCTCTAACGGAATGATAAAGCTTCTAAAGAAAGAAAAATGAGGCGTAATTACACAATTATGTTCGCTAGAGGTTCCCACATCGAAATCATTTATTTCTCGAGATCTCAAAAAATTCTTGGATAATCATTCCAAGGTGTTTGAGACTCCCAAAGGCCTCCCACCTATTCGTGATCATGATCATTCTATTAATTTGATTCCAGGAAGTGTTCCTCCAAACATCAGGCCTTACAGATATCCTGGAGAAATTCTCTCTACAAATCTCGCTCCTCTGAGACCATGTAGAAAATTTGACTGTAGGTTAACCCAATAATGCAATATAACTAAAGTAAAATATTATAACCTAATTCTACTATCAATTTGCGGAAGCTTAAAGATCGAGCTAAACCCATTCAACAAGAAGAAGAAGAATCAATCGCACAATACACATGAAAATACTTTGGGGAAAGCCTCACCTAAAAACCCCACTATCTGTATTATCATACAAGGTGGAAATACATAGGAATTATACAAAGCCTTAGATCTCACAGCTAGCCAGATCTCAGTACAATCCTCACAGATGCTCACAAGCAATCTTGGCTTCTCTCAAGCCTTCCTCTCTTCCCTCCAAGCTCCTATTTCCTTGCGTTGTTCCTAGTGGATGATACTCACCTCACCAAGTGGAACATTGCTCTCATACACTGTCAGAACTGTGCAATCCTCAAGGAATTATTCCTTCTGCATGCATGAGTTTTCTTATAGGAAAACACATGCAACTTATAGTAAATTGTCCTTTCCTTTAATCTCAACTGGGTCTTTCTCAGAATAGACATGCATGAGCTTCTGATGAGGGAATACTCAGTTAACTGGAGTACACTAGTTAAGTGCATGCATGCATTAACTGACTGATAACTCACCATTAGTTCCTCAAATAGTTTGGAACTAATTTAACTAGATTTAACTTAGTTAACTAATTACAACTCAAATATAACTCACTCTTATCTCCTAAATTTTAGGGATAACTCTTGCATGACTTCAGTAAGACTTCTAACTTGAATTTCTCCAACTAATTAATTTGAAACAAATTAATTAATTATTTCGAAGTAGCTGTTAAGACTAAATTCGATTTTAATTCACAATTTAATTCAAGGAAAAATTAAATTGGAATATTCTTGTTGCCACATTTCAACACTCCCTCTCAACAAGAAAAGGATTATCTGCCACCCCGATCCTGTCTCTATGGAACTCGAATTTACACTTTGACAATGCCTTTGTCAAAATGTCAGCATCTTTCTCCTCTGTTGAAATATACATTGCAGCAACATGATCCTCCTCTATCTTTGAAAATCCACAGGAAAAAAATCTTGCCTTATGCTTCTCCACACTACCATCAGCAGCTTGCTATACCTTGTAAAGCCAACAAGAACTCACAACTAACTTGTTCTCCGGTCTCGGAACCACGTCCCAAACACTGTTATGAACTATGGAATCATACTTCTCCACCATAGCATCAACCCAAATTGGCTACTGCATTGCTTCCTCAAAGGAAGATGGTTAAGTCTCAACACATTCCCCAGCAAGGGCCATGTATCCAGTGTACCTCTCAGGTGACCTCCTCTATCTGCGCTGAGAAGATGGTGCTCCCACATTCTCTCTCGCATCCTTCAACAATCTATCAGCTTCTCTTGTGCGCTTTTTTCCATCTCTGGAAGACTCTACTTGAGCAGATGTCTCCACTCCTGGAACCTTTGCATGGGGCTACTCCACATCAGTTTGAGGCTCCTCCTCCTTAGGAACCAACAGTTCCTCCACAGACTGTAGTTGGAGCTCCCTCTCAAGGGAAACTCACATGGCCTTCTGCTCATCAAACTTGAGATCTTTGTGAACCATTGTCTTCTGACTAGTAGGCAAGTACACCTGATAGTTGTGAGGTGTATCAGTGTACCCCACAAGTATCCCCAACTATGTTGTCAGCTCAAGCTTCTTTTGTACATCCTTTGTCACATGGAAATATATCGATGAGCCAAAGATCCTGAAGTGACCCACATTTGGTCTCTTACCGGAGAAAGCTTCCTTTGGTGTCTTCATCCCAAGTATGTGATGCGAGCTTCTATTCTGCAAATAGTCCACTACGTTGCATGCCTCAGTCCACAAGTGAAGTGGTAGGCCTTGGTCAAGCAGCATTGCTCATGCTACCCCTACAATAGTTTTGTTCTTCCTCTCAGCCACCCCATTCTATTGTGGGTTATGAGGTGTCGTCAACTCTCGTTTAATTCCTTTCGCTGCACATAAGTCCTTAAACTCTTGAGAAACATATTCTCCACCATTGTCGCTTCTCAAAGCCTTGATCTTCTTCCCTAACTATTTCTTGACCAAAGTTTTGAACTCACAAAACTTTGAGAAGGTTTGGTCCTTCTTCTGCATGAAATTATCCAGCATTTACAAGAATAATCATCAATGGAAATCACATAATACCTTTGCTTCACTATGAATGCCATCGAGAATGGTCCACATAGATCAGTATAAACTCACTCTAAGTTGGCCTTTGCTCGACTATCTCGATCATGAAAGGAAGACTTGGTGTACTTTCCCAAGGTACAACCTTTGCATGTGTCAACTTGCTCAAGTTTACCTTTGGGAAGTCCTGTAGATATCTGTTGCATTATCTTCAAAGCCCCATGATGAAAATGGCCCAACTGCCTATGCCACAACTCGCCAATGTCTTGGCTTTGCACCAATTTTTCTTTCGTACTCAATGTTGCACAATCATCTACCTCTAGTTTATAAAGATTCTTCACCCGAATCCCTATCCTCTTGGTCTGACCTGTGGTTATGTGTCTTAGGAACGCCTTTCCTTTACTGAAGACAACATCATAGCCTTTGTCCTCCAACATCGCGACCAATACCAAGTTCTTTTTCAGTCCAGGCACATACATCACATCTGTCAAGGTGATAGGAGGTCCATGCTCCCTCTGAAAAGTAACCGTGCCCACTCCTAAAACACTATACCTCCCATCGTCACCCATCTCTATGTGCATCTTGAGGTCTCTCTCCTCTAAGACACTGAATAAACTTTTATCACCGGTCATGTAGAATGAGGCTCCACTGTCAAGATACCAAACACAACCCATCATTGATGACACCATGCATGCGATGAGGGTAAAGTCCATTTTGAACAGAGAGGCTAATGCCTCACCTTCCGATCCTTTCGAGGATCCCTTCTTGGACTTCTTCGATGGGCAATTAGTCGCATAATGTCCCATCTCGTGACAATTAAAGAATCTCACTTTAGACTTTTCACCCTTCTTCCCTCCATGAGAAGAATTCGATTTGGAATGGGAAGCCTTCCCCTTCCCTTTCCTTGCCTTACCTGCTAAGGCCTGATTTTCTTCATCATCATCCTTGGATGAAGAACCATCTCATGTGCTCCTCCTGATCTCCTCCTGCATCAGATCCTACCACAGTCGTTCCTAATCCGGCAGTTTCTCTCTTCCATTCATAGAGTCTTGGTAGCTATTCGAGCTCTTTGGAAGGCCAAGGAGAGCAAGGCTCACCATATCATCATCGACAGTAGTTATTCCCACACTTCCAAGCTCATATCTACAGGTGGTGAGCTTGTTCAGATATGTGGAAATAGTATCGCCCTTCTCCATCTTGATCCTTCGAAGCTTATCCTTGAGTGCCAATTTCCTTTAGTCATTACTGTTCTGTTAGAGGTTCCACATTGAAAATGGAGTATCCTTCCCATGGAGACTCGAGACAATATGCTCTCGAACTCCCTCAAGGATGATCTGTCTCACCTTCGCCACACACTTCTTCCACTCAACCAATTCTTGAGCATTAGTTGAAGCTGGCTTTGGAATTTCTTGATTAATGAAATCCTTCAAGCCATTGTCTTCTAATATAGCCTCCATTCTATCTTTCCATGCTATGTAATTCGAGATACCTTCCAAAGAATACTCGAGTATCAATCCATAGAGTGCCATTGGCTAACCTTGAAGTATGATATGAATTCGATTTGCACCTGCAACCCCGAAATTCAAACTTCGAATTCTCTTCTCAATACACTGTTCATAGCTCTGATAAACTTGGCTCTGATGCCATGTAGAAATTCTCTCTACCAATCTCGCTCCTCTGAGACCATAAAATCTGACTCGTTAACCCAATAATGCAATATAACTAAAGAAAAATACTATAACCTACTTCTACTATCAATTTGCGAAAGCTTAAAGATCGATCTGAACACATATAACCAAAAGAAGAAGAATCGATCGCACAATACACATGAAAATACTTTGGGGAAATCCTCAGCTAAAATCCTCACTATCTGTATTATCATACAAGGTGGAAATACATAGGAATTAAACAAAGCCTTAGCTCTCACAGCTAGCTAGCTCTCAATACAATCCTCAAAGATGCTCACAGGAAATCCTGGCTTCTCTCAAGCCTTCCTCTCTTCCCTCCAAGCTCCTATTTCCTTGCGTTGTTACTAGTGGACGATTCTCACCTCACCAAGTGGAACACTGCTCTCACACATTGTCAGAAATATGCAATCCTCAAGGAATTATTCCTTCTGCATGCATGAGTTTTCTTTATATGAAAACACATGCAACTGATAGTACATTGTCCTTGTCTTTAATCTCAACTAGGTCTTTCTCAGAATAGACATGCATGAGTTTTTGATGAGGGAATCTTCAGTTAAATGGAGTACACTAACTGAGTGCATGCATGAATCAACTGACTGATAACTCACCATTAGTTCCTCAAACAGTTTGGAACTAATTTAACTGGACTTAACTCAGTAAACTGAGTTAACTAATTACAACTTAAATATAACTCACTCTTATCTCCTAAATTTTAGGGATAACTCTTGCTTGACTTCAGAAAGACTTCTAACTTGAATTTATCCAACTAATTAATTTGAAACAAACTAATTAATTATTTCCAAGTAGCTGTTAAGACTAAATTCGATTTTAATTCACAATTTAATTCAAGGACAAATTAAATTGGAATATTCTTGTTGCCACATTTCAACTTATCCCTATGCCCAAAAGAGTGAAATTGAACGTATGGTTGCAGAAATGCTAGAGGATGGTATAATTAAAGTGGGGGTGATTTTAGGGGCGAATGTTCGCCCTTTGGGGAAATTAAGGGGTTTTAAATTTTTAGTGGGCGAATATTTTGTATCATAGTACATTTTTACAAATCACCTCAAATAGCCCACCTTATTTTAAGGGAGAGGGTAAAAAAGGTAAATTTAGCCCTTGAAATTAGGAGTTACAACCTTCCATTCGCCCATTTTCAAAAATAGGTTTTATTTAAGTGAATCCTATGGGCCAAAGGCCCAAATACCATATTTATAAAAGAGGTATAGTAAATTAATAGAAATATCAATAAATGAGAGGCATGGTAAATAAATAAAGCATAATTAATAAAAATATAAATAAATGAGAGGTATGGTAAATAAATAAAGCATTTTTTATATTTAATCCATAAGTCACCTTATATACATGCTAGGTTGTAAACAAATAAAAATATAAGTAAAGTGGATGTATGGTAAATAAATAAAACGTCTTTTTATACTTACTCAAAAGACATGGTAAATAAATAAAAATATAAATAAACTAGACACATGGTAAATAAATAAAACCTCTTTTTATATTTAGTCCATA
>APFE030218267.1:1773-12692 GCA_000404065.3 Pinus taeda | reverse complement strand
TAGAAGTGATGAATTTGAATTTTTCTTGGTTTTATATATAGTATTAGGTTTTTTCTCACGCTTTCTGTGAATGGCATGGGTGAATTTTATCTTACAACCACTAGATTATCGATATGTAATTTCGGTAATTTTGATTTCAAAAGATATTTTAAAGAAATGCAATGATTTCATTTGTGTATTCAATAAACACAAGATTTTATAATTGAGTAAAATATTCGCCATGCTGGTGAGAGATTCGCCAAAAAATTATATATATCATATTATTGATAAAATTGCCTTCCATTTTTCCTATATACCATGGAGATTCGCCCATTTATTATACATGTAAATTTAGGGGGGTTCTTAAAATTTTCCCTGAATTCAACCTAGTCAAAGTTCTTTCTCTGCTCTAGTAGTATTGATGCACAAGAAGGATGGGTTATGGTGCATGTTTCCGGATTATAGAGAGCTCAACAAACTCATTATTAAAGATAAATTTCCCATTCCTGTCATTGATGAATTATTGGATTAATTGCATGGATTAATTTACTTCACCAAGTTGGATCTTCGTTTAGGATATCATCAAATAAGAATGAAGACTGAAGACATTCCGAAAACAACATTATTGAAGAAATATGCATTTTCATGGACTCCAGAAGAAACGAAGGCCTTTGAAAATCTTAAAGAGGCAATGTGCCAAGCACCGGTCTTAGCTACGCTAGACTTCACAAAAACCTTTATGGTGGAATATGATGCATCAAGAAATGGAATTGGTGATGTTTTAACGCAAGAATAAAGACCCATTTCTTTCGAGATTCATCCAATCAAAGGAAAGTATTTACACAAATATATTTATGAGAAGGAAATGTTGGCAAGACTAAATGCACTTGAGAAATGGTGACCTTACCTAATGAGAAGATCCTAGTTCAAACAATATTGCCAGAATTTGACGAGGAAGGAAAAATCATATTGGAACCTGAAGCAATCACAGAAACAAGAACCCGATAACTACGAAATAAATCAATTTCAGAGTATCTCATCAAGTGGAAGAACTTACCCGCTAAAGATTCCATATGGGAGGATGATAATTTTATACAGAAGCATCCAAAACTACTCAAGCATTGAGGACAACACTTTTTGAAGGAGAGGGGCATGTTAGGTCCCTATACTACTAGTTTAACCCGTTATTGTTATTAGTCCAACCCCTTTTTATATTGTTGTGTCCATGTAATCCCCATATTGTTATTATTGTGCCCCATAGAAGCCCGCTATTGTTATTATTGTACCCTTACATTATTACTGTTATGTCAGCTCTAATTATATTATGACCCCTTAGACTCCTATATATAGCAAGGAGGTCTTGTTATTTGTATCATCCAAGAATTATTCATTTTTGTAATGTAAATGAGGTTTCCCTCTCGAAGAGGCTTATTTTGAAGGCGATGATATCTCTTTTCTATCTTTTTGTGAGCTGGTTTCATAACAATTTGAATGGACAAGAACCGATGTGCCATATCCAACAGGGACTTACAACAATAAATTTAAGTTTGACATTTGATTTCCCCATGTTCAAGCAATAATATTTATATATATAAATTTGTATAACTTAATTTTCAAAAAGCTCGAAGGGTAAAACTTTGTAAAGCAAAAAGTCTCATATATTTTAAAATGAAAAGGGGTGGAGATATTATACTCTAAAATTAAAACAAACCCCCACACACCAAAATCAATCTTTGCTTGTGAGAAGGAGGAAACAGTTATGTAATTATCTACAAATTAGTTTTGTAACCATTTCCCGGACAATTAGAGTATGGGTGAAATAAAGGGTGGAAAATTAGACATTGTGGGGGTTCGTAGGTTGGGAGCCCAACTCTCCATGATTGATATTGTAATCAGAATATCTCTCTGAAATCTAAAGATTACTTTGTAGTGTGATTCCAACTTTGGGAGTTGCGGTTATGTTTTCTTTCTCGTGTCGTCATCTTTCATGAATATTTCTCCTCTGTCAGTGTGAGTGCAATGAAGTTGTTGGTTTATTTTATTCAGCAGATTTACCAATGTTGTATTTCAGCAAAAGAGTACCTGCAAAACTTAATTAAAGAGGCCTTAAAAGGTACTCCACCACACTGTAAATTCATCCACATATTATCAATCTATCAATATTCTTTCTATAGTGTTTGTATTCAGATTCTTAATTGCCTGGGTACAAACTCTGTCATCTTTATTTTCCTCAAATAATTCCTTCAGTCTAAGACCTTATAACCCTCAGAGTTTCTTTGGCGATTCTGTTATGGAAGGCTAAGGTTTCATAACTAGAAGTTTTGGTTTCAAGCCCTTGTGGCTTGTCACTCTGGCCACTTACTTTAAAACATTTCCATCAATTTTAATATGTCTCGAGCACTAGTTCCCCCATAACTAGGAACTGTCTCCGAGAGTTACAACATTAGGTCCCTATAATATTATTGTATCCCCTTTATTGCTATTGTTATTTTAGCCCCCTATTGTTATTGTCGTGCCCATGTATCCCCCATGTTATTATTGTTGTGCCCCATAGAAGCCCATTGTTGTTATTATTGTGCCCTTACATTACTATTTTTATGTAGGATCTTATTATATTGTGACCCCTTAGACTCCTATATATACCAAGGAGGTCCTATGATTTTTATCATCCAATAATTGTTTATTTATGTGATGTAAAGGAGGTTTCCCCCTCGAAGAGGCTATTTCTAAAGTCGTTGATCTATCTTTTCCTCTATTTTGTGAGTTGGTTGCATAAAAAAAACTAAAACAATGAATCTACAATACTAGCACAAACTCTCTTTCATTACTTAGTAAAATTGGAGTCTTTTACAACTCAATATGGAAATAGTCCATTAAATTTGAAGATATATTAAACACTCCCCTCAGTCATATCAAACAGTGATCGTAGATGTTGAAGCATCCATCTAACCTGCAGCCCATAAGGATTAAAATTTTAAAATATCAATACATTTAAGATCAAATCTCAAAAAGGAACTACTATAGTTAAGAGGTTTATTCTACTTCACACCATATATATATGTATATATATATGTGTGTGTGTGTGAGAGAAACAGAACAAGCCTCTTAACTATAGTAATTCCTTATCAGATAGATAATTTGATATTTAGTTTGATAATTATCTATATGGTTTGATATTTAAAAATTTGCATATATATGCAATTTTTTAAATATCAATACGTTTAAGATCAAATCTCAAAAAGGAAAAACAAGCATTGTGCCAAGACACAAAATTATCTATCTGATAAGGACCTACTATAGTTAAGAGGTTTATTCTGCTACACCCCTTTATATATATAATATATATATATATAATATATATATATATATAAATATAATATATATAATATATATATATATATATAATATATATATATATATATAGATATATATATATATAGTTCGTGCATATATAGATATAGTTCGTGCCATGTTTAGAAAGATAGAACAAGACATATAACACTAGTAGTAGGTTCAAAAAAAAAAATCCCTTGTTCTAATCATATCTAATTATAGAAGTGAAATGGAATGGCTATCAACATTTGATCCAAGTCACAAAGGCATAAGTTCAAGCCACAATCTATTCAAAAACCCAACTAGAAATTGTACCACATGAAATAGGATGCCAATGGTGTAAAATTGAACGAATGGGAATACAGATCTATCGTATGGATCCCTCGGACAACCATAATCTTTGGAAGGTAAGTAAATAGTGATACAACACCTAAAATTAGTTCAAAATGCTTTAAGAATCAATTTGACATGATTTTTTTGTGTTCCTCCTTTTATCTTCAATACTGAAGTCATTGCAATATGATATTGAATCATAAATGACTTGGAAACCTTTTATTATATTTCCAAGAGAGTCTACATTCATCAAACTTTAGCATAAAATATGAAATTCAAGCCATGACAAGATGTTAACGACAAATCAAATATATCCCATGATCATAAGTATCGAGAAGAAAATGGCCAAAGAGTAATCTAATCATATATAATAGGTTAATTATTATCAAATAATCAGTGTATAGTGATCCAAGTGGATATTGTTTGCCATCCATCTCTTCCACTAACTTAATGATTCTTCGTATTCTTGTCAGTTTTTCTATGGTTTCTTTGGGTCATAAACTTTCGGGGTTGTTTTGAGGCCCTAAACGATGTTTTCTGGCAATTTAGGTGGTCAGGGGTTGATATGGCATGCTCTAGACCCAGTCAAAAGTTGTAGTCCTTAGATATTTCTTTCCAACAAGTTATTGTGTACCCAAAATAGATATAATATGCAAAATTTGTGCCCATGAAAAGTTGATGTACCAACTAACCACCTCAAGGCCTAGAAAACTCGGGGCACTTCATATTCCAAGGTTAGGGTTTTAGACCTCTAGGGTTATTTATTTATGTTAAAAAGTCATTATTTCAACATTTTGTAATATCTTTTGTGATTGTGTGTAGACATCATCTCTCTCTTCAAAGATGGCTACCACTATTCTAGCTAGTTTGTGTGCTACATTATTTTTCTATTTCATATACTAATAGAAGTTGGGCTTTCATCATATGATTGTGCTCTCTATTTTTGTTTATGTGTTCCATTTCCTTTCCAACCTTTCATTTAAATTCTTGCATGACCTTAATCATATAGCTACAAGGTTGTTAAGGCATCAAAAAGAAGGATTTTGGAAGGTGTAAAGTACACAAAAAAATTGTTACAATAGGCTAAAATCATACCACATAGGAGACTCATCAATTATATTACCTTACTTCTACTCCCTTACATAGTTTATATCTAACCTGCCAAGAACTTTGTAGAAGAGTAAATTTCTAATAGGCGGAACCTTCTAGTAATTAGCCTTTTTATAATTATTACCTTCACACTATATCTATGACATGTACCTTATTTAATAGAGATCGCCTTGATACATATCTATCTAATCAAGGCTATTTGAGGAGTGACAATTATATAATCACCTTTACAATTACCTAGAAATACAAGTAGAAGATTGTACATTTAATTATCAACTCAAGGCTTGTGTGTAACTTATGAATTGTCATTAACTATATGTTACGCAGTAATTTGTCACCGTTGGTCACTGTCCCTGTTACCCTTGCTTTCGCACATTGGAGGACACATTTATGGACCTGTGACCAGTGACACAACTTAAAAACACTTGCATTGGATTCTCCTGAATATGAACTTCAAACTCCCTGAAGACACCTTTTGCAGATTAGCCCTAAAAAGTGCCCTTTTTCCATTAGCATGGGTCCACAGTGTCTTACCCGCGCCAATGACTCAGTTCCTCAAAAGAGGGCGCGTCCATGGACGCTCTATCATAGAGCAAAGCCCGCGCCACCTAAGTTCGGTTATGATTTTTAGCCAGTGCGCACTGAAGTGTTTTTTCCTCTTTGTTCATGCAGTTCTATGGGGGAAAAATCTCATGAAAGTGGTCGAGTGTCATATTTTTATCCATGACAACCAAGTTCAGTGGCTATTCTGGGATAATGTTAAATCTTCAGTAGGTGTCCTGATACAATGCATACTCCCTCCTCCTCCATCTATAAATGACTGTCACCCTGCATTAAACCAACTAGTTTTTTTAGAGCTATTGTGAGTGTTGAAATTATGCTGGAGTGATAGTGAGAATTGAGAACTATAGAGGGGTTATGCTGCCAAAATATTGAGAGAGAAGAGGTCACTTTGCAAGGCGTATTTAGCTTCTTGCCCAGTCAGAGGAGGTTCAACGTCAAAACCCTTTGGTTGTAATCTTTCTCTGTTTTTACTGTTTAATGAACGACTATCATTATGGTTCCACTCATGTGTCTTTCAATGGTATTTGAGTTTTATCTTTTCTGACCGATATATAATTGCATATACTGGATTTTACGCTTGTGTTTGTATCGTTCTTTGCGTGTGCAGGTGTCCATTTACATGGAGCGTGAGGATTGTGACCAACCAAAGCAAAGGGACGGGAGCGGCGTTTCTCCTTCAATTACTAGTGCTGGATTCCAGGTAGATCATTCTTATCGATCTTTGATTTATGCAATTAGGAACCTGCGTGTAGCATGTGTGATTGTTGCTAGACCCGTGTTGGGCTAGTGGCATCGCCTCTGTCCGCAGAGGGGATTTACCAGTTCAACAATTTGGCGACTCTGCTGGGGAGAAGCTTGTTGTTTGTTTTTGTGTTGTTTGATTTGTAAATTGTAGACGGAGCCTGAAGAGCGGCTAGATAGCCTTCGAAACACTACTGCTATGCAAAAGTGAAGTAGATCAACGCCACTTCAGTCAATCTCCGGTTCAGTTTACAAATTGAACAATTTCAACCTTGCCTTGCATGTCAATTTTTCTCTTGTTTATTGGCTTGAATAGCTTTCTGGGTTGAAGTTCTTGCTATTTCTTGCTTGCTGGCTCTTTTTAGACACTGGAAACCAAGCCTGGAACTACCTGTTTTGTTTTTTGCCTGGCAAACTTCATTAGCACGATTTTGCTTTTGACAGTCGCACCAGTTGGCGCCTGTGGCTAATTGACAACCCGCACCAATCCCTTTATAGCGCGAGTTGCAGTCTGATAATCGTGCCAGACTTGTTAACTTTTTCAGTTAGCTTGTTTGTCAGCCTTCTGAGCTTGGATTTGTATCTTGTTACATCTTTTACAGCTTCTGGAAGTTTGTGGGAATTTTGTTTGACTGGTTTTGAGTCTCTCTTTTGAGAAATTCTTAATTTTATTTCCTTTGATCATTACTTGGAGGTTTGTCTCAGTCTCTTCACAATTTTGCATCTTTTTGCTTTTGTTTTTGGGGGGCTAAATTGGGTATGAGTGTTAATCGCCTTTGAGTGTTTTTATTTTTTGATCTTTGGAAATCTCACCCAATTTTCTTGATTTGCACTTGAATGGTTCTTAGATTACATTAGAATCATCTTGTGTTTGATAATTCTCTTGCATAGATCACACGTGCATAATTAGAATTCTCATTTGTGCATAGATTACATTTGCACACTTTTCAAGTGAATTGTGCTTTTCATCCTTCAGTTGTTCGCCTTTTTCTATCGATTTTATATCTTAGCCCCAGTGGCTTTGCATGTCGAGCCTTCTGTCAGATTTATGGTTTGATGATCCAGTCAGTTTATTAGTTGTTTTCCACATTCCTCTGGTAGTTGTACAAGTTTTGCATTTTATGCTGCAAGTAACTCAATTTTAGCTTGCTTATTTCTTGTTTGACTTCAGTTGAACTTAGATTACATAGTTCTTTGAAGGTCTTGGTGTTTTCTTTGCTTTGATAGGTCATTTTTCATGTTTCAGAACTGGTTCTAGATTCCTTTGTGTGGATAACCTGTTTAGTGTATATCTCTTGAAATCTGTTTGAGTGCATCATACTATTTTCAAAGAAAAGAAAAAAAAGATTTTTTGCTTTTCATTAATTAGCATTCTGTGTTAATTTTTGCTTTTAAAAAAGAAAAAGAAAAAGATTTTCCTTTCTTTTTATTAGCTGCATCAGGATTTTTTGTGATCGTTTTGTTTGTATGAAAATCTCAACTCTTCTGTAGATAGAATTCATTCAATGAAACGATACAATTTTCGCATATAGTTTCATTTAGGAAATTTCAAGAGAACACATACAGTAAGACCGGAAACTGAAACTTAATCAAAGATAAACTGTAAAATGAATTCAATGAACCTAACAACGCATTGAAACTTAACGCTCACATTCTAGAGGTCTAGGTTAGAGACATTTTCCGGCGTCTTTAAACCTGGTAGTTTATCGTTGAGTGGTTGGGTGATTCCTCCACGGTGAAATGGTAGGTGCCAGTACGGATTGTGCTCCCACGTACCTTCGAGTATATATTGGGAGACCCCTATAGGCTTGCAACATTTGATCCATAGGAAGCTGAGTCTGCTGCTCTACAAACCGTAATGCACTGAACACAACATTCGGGAAGATTGACTGCAGTACGTAAAGTCCTTGGTGTTCTTCTGATCGCCAAGGTGTACATAGCAGTTTTACGGATTGTTTGGCAAACCCTTTTGCCTAGTTCTCCAGAGTAGTCACTTTTGATCCTTTTCAGACCCTCTAAAAGAAAAGGTGTAAGTGAGCAACTTGTCACTTCGTGCTCATTAAACAATCTAAGGCGACTAGAGTCATCTTTTCGTCCTTTTCTCGACTCTTTAAAAAGTCAAGTTCAGTGTCTTAAAATCTATTCGGCCACGATCACATTACCTGGTTAAATCCTGTGTGCGCTAATTCGAATAGGTTTTCCTTTTGATATGGCAACTTTTCCAGGATTTACCAACCCCAGTCCCCCTCCTGATGGGAATCCTGGTCGTTTCCTTTCTCCTGGAAATACTAGTGCTCTTTATATGGCGACATTAACCCTTCAAGGGTTAACTGTTGGGTTACCAGTTTGGTTATTTTCAAACTCTGTGGTCCCTACTGTGTCGGCTGATACTCCATCAGTCCCTCCACCTGCACAACATCCTGTTGAACCTAAGGTGGACCCCTCCCCTTCGACACCTACTTCAACGTCTCCTTCTTCTACTTCGCCTGGTGAAAGTCTCGTTTCGAGTACCCAGGTGGCTAAGAAGAAGAAGAAGAAGTCTGCTAAGGGAACGGTTTCAAACACAATAACGACCACAAGCACAACTATTGTTCCATCACGGACAACAGAAGACGGACTCCTTCCCACTCCTCCGCAGAAGGTTAAGTTTCCTTGCCGATTATGCAAGGAAGACCATCTTCTTCGTGATTGTCCTGGTATTCCCAGGATCTTAAGAATATGGTCTCGCGATCCGGCCCACCCCTCATCGTCCACTGAAGCTCACGGCGATGTTATCTCATTCGTTGGGAATACTAAGGGAAAAGGGAAGATTCGATTCCCCTGCAAACTTTGTGAAGGCAATCATTTCCTTCACCTTTGCCCACTCATGGATAAAGCCTCCTCTATTTTGGAAAGTCTTGCAACTCCCTCACCCCAACTCCTCGCTAGATATCAGCGTCTTTCTGCAGCTGCAGATCATCCTCCTGCTGACCACAAGGTTGGTTTACACACCTCTCTTGTTCAGCCTCCTCTTCCTGAACCTGGCCCTACCCAGCCTGTTCCCGACCAACCATTGGTCGAAGAGCGTGTCGAATCGAGTTTATCACCCGTTGACCACCCTGTTCTGGAAGAGCATCATGATCATGTTCTCCTTGTCTCATCAGATTCTCCTGAGTCCGAAAGCGATCCTCTTATCCCTGTTGACTCAGAGGGTCCTTCTTCGGTTCCTTTAGAACAGGGGGGCAATCATACGATTCCCCCGCCAAGTAGTTCCGTTGTTTCCTTTGACTGGAGCCACTTGACTGCTTTTCGCCTTCCATCCCACGTGCCTTTCCAGATTACAGTACATGCCTATGATACGGCAGTACCTGGCACTGTCCTGGATGAAGGTGCATCTGTCAGTCTTATGCCTTCTACTACTTGGCAAGCTTTAGGTTCCCCGCCACTCAGGCCGGTCACACAGAATCTGTTGGCTTTCGATGGTGGAGCATGTCCATCTCCAGGAGTCCTCCCGAAGTTCCCTATTACTTTGGGAGGTAAAACCGTCTATATAGACGTGTTGATTACCCAAGGTGCTTTAGATTTCCATCTTCTCCTTGGACGTGACTATATTTATGCCATGGGGGCCCTTGTCTCTTCACTTTTCCGTGTGGTTTGCTTTCCACATGATGGAAGGATTGTAACTATCGATCAATTGTCACCCTTTAGTCCCCTGGTGCCCCCTGCGCCGTTTTCACCCCCTCCTGGTTCTCATCCACCGGTTGTATCTGCCCCCTCGCAGGTCAACTATGTGGCTACCTCTCCCGTGCCCATATCCAGCACTGCTGACATCGTGCATAGTGTTCTGGGGGCATTGGGTCACGACTTCCAAGACATTGACCTCCCATCGGGAGCGCCACTCTCGGAAACCCTGACTTCCTATTCATTATGATGAAGATCGGGCGGAGCATAGTTCATTCCCCTCTGTCAAGCTCCCTAAAAAATGAAACAAGGAATCTCGAGGATAGTTTTGCTACTGTATCAACCTCGTTAAAATAATGAAATGAATTGTATTCGAGGATAGTTCATAAGCATTATGTCAACCTCGTTAAAAACAATGAAACGTGAAACCATTTTGTCAACCTTCAACCCATTTTCAATGGACTGAAGCTTGGGGGGCATGTACCTCGGATTGCGACGCGATGCTGGGGGGCATGCCCGTTTCATTTCCCATCAAGCATAGTTTGCATAAGTACCATGTGCTTTTAAGCTTGTATAAAAATAAAATTTCCCATAAAGCATAGTTTGCATACGTGATTCTCATGTGTGTTTTCAAGCTTTCGTAAAAATAAAATATATGTGTGTGAATACATTCCAATGGGTCGTTTGCTATGCAGTAGATACATTAGATTACATGTGTGTCGAACAGTTGCATAGCATATAAAACGCACGATCACGTGACGAAAAGGTCCATATAGGAATAAACATGAAAACACAATAGGAAACCATAATCATATGTATATATATACGTGTGAGTCAAAATATTCGCACCCCGCGCGTTACAAAAAATAATACATGTCCAAAATCTATATAGCCGCTGACAGCAAAAATGAAACCTAGGCGTCTAAGCACGGTTATGCTCGTGATAGCATGTCACTGCTCGCAACACACGTCTCAACAAACGATGGACACGAGTAGACACTCCCACCGTGTGCCTCTGATAAGCTCTAGGTACATCTGCCAATCTGCCATAGTCTGGAATGCCTCGAGTGAGTGCCTCGAGGTTCTGCACGAGATCATCCTCACCCTCTATCTGAGGATCTACTGCGGGTTGTGCTCTGCGCACATTGTGGGCCAAGTCAGCTGGTCGCTCTGCGCCAACATCTGTATACATATATAGA
>APFE030218263.1:0-53335 GCA_000404065.3 Pinus taeda | reverse complement strand
AGGACCAACCTGGAGGTCCTGTCCAAAGACATCCACCCAATGGATCAAACAGAATTGCACAAACAAACGGGTGAGATGGTCTATGCCACATTGGCAGATAAAACCCTGGTAAACTATAGGCTGCAAAATAGCCTAAATAACACCGCTGCACATCTTGAGCTGGAAAGAGCTTCCTCTCAAGCTAAAGACAATAGGATCAAAGCTCTGGAGGAAATTATAATAGCGCTTGGGCATGATCCTAAAGATGTTAAGGCAGTGCAAGAAATTCTGAAGCTGAGGGATGCTAATATGGCAGCATTAAGAAAGATGTTAAAAATCCCAGCAACTCTTCATCCTCAAACAGAAGAGGTTGCCCAGCTAAGGCAAGAGAAGGATGCAGCTGCTATGCTCATGACATTATACAAAGAGCTCATCCATACTCAAGAAAAGCTGTAGGAATCAGAGGCTACCTTGCAAGCAGCATTACAGCAAAAGGAGGCAGGGCAAACCTCAGAACCTCCTCCACAAACAATAAATCTTGAGGAAATCCCTCAAACCACTGCCCCTCCCAGCCAGCAGGTACCCTAGGCAGCACCATCCACCTCAGCACCAACAACAGAGCAGGCTGAAAGCCTTGATGTGCAAAAGCTGAGGAATGAAATTCAAGTCTTGGAGTCTCAGATGTCAGAGCTAAATCAAGCCAAGGATAGTCTGGAAAAAATAAATGAGAAATATGACAAGTCCAAGCAGAATGTGGCTAAAAGAGAGAGGGAGGTAAAGGCCCTCAAGAAAAGGATAACTAAGCTAGAAAAAGAGATCACACTAGACAAGGTCACATCTGAGCTCAAAAGGGTCATATGGGGCAACATTGGCCAGTCCATCACAGATCGGTGGGAGTATATTGAGGCCATTCATGAGCAAATAACGCTCATTGGAAAAGCACACAGAGAGATACAACGGGCAAGGGCATCTCTAGGCAGTATGCCTGAGATTGCCACTAGAATGATAAACGTGCTAAATTACAGGACTAGCTCCCAGCTCATTAAAATGGGAATTAGAAACAGGACAGAGACCATCTCACTGATAAAAAGGGTCCTGACATTGAGAAACCTGATTCAAACCCTGGAAAGAAGAACCTAGGATATGCAAGCAGACATCAACAAATTCCAGAATAGGTTTATGGCATTGCAAAACAGGGGTCTGCCTAGCCTGCTGGAGCCATCAGGAAAGTTTCTCTCACATGAGAAATATGCTAACAGAGTGAACACTTTTGCAGGAAATAAAATCTCAGAGGCAGCAAGTTCATCAGCAACAGGACCAGTAACAGGGCAGATCCTCTTCAACAGGGTGGAAAGTCTATTTTTTATCATGAATGAAATCACACACTTGTTTGATGAGCCTCCCCATTTTTACAAATAAACAGAGGCAGACGAGACCATGGGGTGAATTTTGAGGCATCAATTGCCTACACCGGATGTGTGGGAAAATTTGATACAGTTACTGTTAAATCAAAGTCAGTAATTATGATTTTACTTTTTGAAAATATTTAAATTTTCATACACAGGAAGATAAAGACACATCAGCAGGTATGCAGAAAAGGGTTGAGCAAACTCAGCACAAGTATTCAGCCACCACAGTAGCAATAGCAATCACAGGTGACAGGGCCGAGAAGCTACAGGAAAACACGGCTGCACAGACATGTCATTCAACAGTTATAACGAAGCGCTCAACCGACTCCGTGAGCCCCAAAGGTCAAATTGTTCTAACAGGAGTTAAGAGCCTTTAATGTTTCAATAAAGATTCTAATAACTTTCTATCTGCAATTTCTGTACGAGTTAAAGAAGATATTTTCCCTCTCATATGACTCAATGCCTGAGATATTTTGTATGAGACTGCTATATATTCCCCCTCGCATTTGTTAGCAGGGGTTGGACATTGGATGTAAGAAATCTTTTCATATCTATTCTGCTCCTCTTCTACTGTAATTCTCAGAGAAATAATACAAAGGATGATGGAATTTCCAAAGCTCTGTGTCTCTTTATGTTTTGCTGGTGTTTAGCTGAATGTTGCAAGATTCCTGTGTATCTCATGACTCAATAAGTTTCTCTTGTAACTCTTTGTTATGTGTTTGTTATCTTTCATATATCTTTCATGTTTCCCATGTTTAAACAGTTAATAGTTAGGAAAAAGAATAGTTCCAAGACTTAATCATAGATTACCCTGAACTCAATCTAAGCTATTTTAAATATCTTTTCTTCGGTTATGGTAATGAAAGTGTAATTCTTAATTGCTACCTTTCCCACTATATCATCACAATGATCTATTGTTTCAGGAATTCAAGTTTGCTCCTGAGGGATACATCCCTTTCTCACATCCCAGCTTAGTGAAAAGTTCTTAACTTCTTTTCACTGGTTGTTCACACTTCATTATCACAATTTAAAGTTTGTTTCATGAAATATCTAAATGGCCCTGTAACTCCAGCTGCACCAAACTCAGGATTTCAAGAAACCAACAGCCACAGACTCCATTGCCCAATGGACTGATTTTACCTGCAGAAACTACACTTCAAAGTTTCAGAAGACATCCTTCCAACCAAACATAAACCAAAGAAACCTTCACTTCATAACTAGCCTAAAATCTCCATAGAACAGAGACAAACCTTAAAGAGAGAGACCTCTCTGATTACAGCTGGGCTAGAAGCTATAATCCAAAGATTGGTTAGTGGTTACCCTGGCCGTATTCCCTTGGGAGTCATAGGGAACAACCTGGGTGATAACACTTTTGCTTTCCCTCTTCGTGGGGGGGAGTATTTGGGCAGTTTTGCTATAGCGCGCACTAGCTGAATGTCTTTCTCCACTTCTTCATCTAGTTCAATCTCTTCTATTAAGGCCTGAAGATCCTCCTCCTGATCATCTGTCACAATATTAACAGTCTTGCCCTTGTCTTCCATGGAAAATTTACTAAACCACAGATTTCACAGGGACATGCAGACTGGTCCTGCTACCTGTGGATCCTTTTTGAGCCTCACCGTCCGGGGCGATTTTGGAATTTCCAGTGCCTTCCCTACCTACAATGAAGGGCTATGCATAGCTTCTTTGGCGGTACTTTCGACAAAGCCCACATCTCTTCTAGTAGTTGTCATCTTGTTCGAGTTGTCTGTAGTGGTTTGCAACTTTGGAGGTGCAAACACCGCTTGGTGCTCAACGCTGTTGGTTCTCTTTAAAAGTTCAAATGTCAAATAAACAAGTGTTGTCTTGTGGCCTGCCTTGGTAGTTTTATAGTGTCCCTCAAATTTGAATTTAACCGTTTAGCCCAATTCTGAGTCATTAATGCATTCTTGGTCACAGAACATCCCAAATCTAGTTCCGACTCCGTGCCTTAATTTCCCACCGTCCACTCCTCATTTCCTTAAATTGGACATCTTGTCATGAATAGTGACACCAACGGTCCCTTCCCAGCCTACCCATGCGGCAGCGCAGCCCCTTGTGCGCGGACGTGACCTGTGTGTCATACTGATCTTGCACGCAACTCCCTTGTTGCGTAGCTCCCATACAGACTCTTTTATAGTCTCGCGCTCTCTTTCAGCTACTTGGAACATTGAGACTATGCTTCCTACAGATAGTCAGGTGGTCACACCACTGGTGCGAGGCTTCAAGTCACCTTCCAACCTAGTCCACAGGCACCCCTCAATTATCCTTGCGTCCATCAATGTGTGGCATTCTTCCTTCTATGATGCGCTCCACTGTTTACTTGGTCTAGTAAGGTTCGGTCACAGCCATGGTAGCAGGGTCACATATTCTTCTAATGTACTAGTATGGCTGGCTATACCTTGTCCCATCGTGCTTAGTTTCTCGGCACGGCATGCTTGCGCAACTTTGGTTTCTAGTTTATTGATTTCTTTGTCCAATATCGTGCTTTTCCTTATCAGCCGTACCCAATTTTCTTCGAGTTCACGAAGCTTCAAGTTCCCTCACCAAATGGCTTCCTGTAGCTGCATAATTCATTTACCTGGGTCCTCGCGTATTGTCCCAACTGTGGGAGATATTGTATGGGGATTCTTCTCTGATCTTATGGTTTTGTCTCTTCTCATCACTGTTGGGATCATTTTCGCACTCCAATTTTTGCCTATGGCCCTATGGGCCCATCAAACCAGTGGTACGCATAAGTCCCAGTCAGTTTGTCTTACCTAGTGGCCTCTATTCATGATTTCACATAGCTTGTTGAATGCTCCGACGTGGAATATTTGTGGTGTGCATTGCTTTTCCCTCTGCCGCATCTGGTTCTGATTTTTGATCCTTAGTCTGGGATGTGCTTGCATAGTACATGTCTGCACCCATCGACACAGGTGGGTATGCAAGCTACTTTGTCTTGGCTGCTCGGCTCTCATTAGCCGCTGGGGGATTCCAAACCATAAGTGCATCCGCCTTCTACATTTGTGTCAGTTTATAATGGTCTCCTGATATGTACTCCACCATCATGCAGGTGTTGCGTGCAACGCCCATTCCAACGCATTGTACCGCTACTATTCTGACACTGTGCTTTCAAATTTGTCTAGGAATTCATCCACCGTTGTCACTCCATCATATGCTAGCATTTCCATTGTCTTTGCCATCATGCACCACAGTGATCTAATCATCATGTTGCAATTTAGTGTTGTCACTTTGTTCAACTGGTTCTGCTAGCATTCTACTTCTTCATCTAAATCTGAAGTACAAGAGCTGTCACACTCCCATGAGATTCTCCCATATGAAGTCTGGTTCAACCACTCTTGGTCTCGCACTGTTATCTAGTAAATACAATCCATCTCATCGATGCTGTCCTCATCACGCACTGGTTCTGTGTAGCATGCTCCTTTGGCTGGGTCTAGCAGCACTACTACGTGTAGGGACTTCTTCTCGAATATCATCTTTAGCTTCTTCAGATTGATAATTCTGTTCATATTGGTGGCCCAGTTTATTCCTAACAATGCAGGATAGGGATTACTATCATTGAAAATTTCTATCATTTCAAAATCCATCTGCATGCTCGTGCCTTCGATATCAACTGTTACCCCTTGCAACCTCCCCATGGGAAAAACCTTCTATTGGTTTGCCATTCATAATTGAATAGGGGACCACTGTAACGTAGGCCTACCCATTCATTCCTATGTCTACTTCGGTAATACATTCACGTCTCAACCCAGGTCTAGGATTACTTGGTCCATTTCATACTCGCCAATCTGCGTTGTCAATCTCATTTCCGTCCTAGTGCACAATGCATGCTTTCCCAGTTTTTGAACTATATGTGGTTCCCCTAACCATGTGCACTTGGTGATCAACTCCTGTAGTCCCTTAACTAACTTATTGTCACGCAATAGTTTCATGCATGTCTCTAGAAAGGTAGTAAGCATAGAAGGATCCATTCATGGCTCTGGTTGATCCTTACTACCTAAAGTGGAGGCCTCTGCAAAGCTCTTCTTAGCTTCCATGAATGTCTCCTTTGTGCGTTCTAAGTCAAACTTAGGTTCCTTTGTAGGAGCCTAGTGAACCCATGTATCTACCTCGGGTTTCTTCTGCTTTTCCTCCCATATGGTTGCACCACTTTTGAGCATCATGTTCAGATTTGGGTCTTCTTCTGTAGTTTAGACCTCATCATTTGGATATTCTGAGGCAGAGGAGGCTAGAGAACCCCTTTCTCATGCATCTGTGCATCAATGTAGGAAAATCTACCATTTCATGATCAAATTGAGCACAGTATTAACATGATATTCTCATTAGGTTGGTACAATCACAGGCGTAGTGTCCTGATCCTCCGCAATTGTAACAAATTAACTATCCGCAGCCCCTTCCTGGTCCCATTCCCCCTCGTCCTCGACATTGCCCCTAAAATCCAATGTGCGCCATCCTCATAGTTGGGTCGAGGGCTTGCATTTCTGTTTGCATCCTATATGCTGGGGTTCGGTCCATCATTAACTCGTAACTATGACAAGTGTGCTCATCGTGGCCTACTGACCTGCAGAAATTACAAAAAAACTGTTGGGGAGTCTGCATATACATCTGCAACAAATGAACATTATCCATTGTATGTTTTCCTCCTATCTAATAGATAGTGCACCATAACGTGGGTGTCGCACTTGGCGCTACCTGTGCCTCCAGTCTCAATGGAATTGGCCACCCTTTTCCCAAGTAGTTCGCGAATACTAGACAATGGTCCTTGTCATGGCCATGGCCTTTGCATTTTATGCACCACAATTCCTTGTGTGCTCTTGGACAGAGTGCCCTATCCTGCTTCAAGATTTGCATTTTGAGGTAGAGATTATGTAGTTGCACGTGGATTTGTTGAACTCCTAGGCCCAGATCTTGTATCGGTGTCTCAAGCAACCTCATCCTCATTTCCAATGCTTTGGCCTGGGTAGAAAGTTTTTGTTGTGAAAGTTCCATCCTCAAGTGGGCTGTCAGAGATGCCATGAACCATGGGCAATGCTATGCATCCGTGAGCATCATATTAGCCTCATGGATCATAATCTTTAGTCGCTGATCTCGATTCTAGGGGGTCTCACCTGGAAGCATCGCAATCTCTTTAAACATGATGATTGACTATGTCTCTGATTTTGGCCAGCTAAATTCTCTATTCAATGCATTCTGGATCTTTGCTATCCCTGCATTTGGGTGGTCATTAGAGTGCTTGATATACCATGTCAATGGGCGATCTTGGAGAGCGCTCACCAATGTAGCCTTCTTAATGTTTTCGTCCGTGACCCCTTGCGCTTCCTACATTGCTCTTACCACGAACTAGAACTGGTCTGGATCCTCATTCCATACTCCTCTAAATACCAGTAGCTTGATCGTGCTCACCATGCTAAACTGTGGGGTTGGTGGATTTGGAGTGGGTGGAGATGGAGGTGGAGAACGTGAAGTGGGTGGTGGCATGGGTGGGGGGTGGTAACTGCAGAATGCGGTGCCTTATCAAACTGACCACACTTCTCAAAGAGACCCAAGTGAGCTCTTCCTTGCTCTCTCGCAAAGGTGAAATTAAGGGACTTTTTCCTAATTCCCAACTACCTTTGTAGATCTTTCTGCTTCGCGTCATTCCAAACATTAATGTATTCGCATAACCCGTTTTTCACATAACAACATCTTAATCCAAGTATTCAGATATTTAATGTACTTACCTCATGATCTCGTGAGAAAATGTCGATTTTCTTCATTGTAGCTCATGGTCATGTCTACCGCAAACTTAGTGATAAATCCCCCTATTATCCAGTCGAGCTAATGGTCTACAACTCGCGCGATCTTATCTTCTGATGCCTCTAGTTTGTGCACAAATTTTAGAGTCCACACTATCGGTTGGTCGAGCTTACACCTTCCCTGGCTATCAGCTAACCTCGTGATCCACTCATACAGTTCAGAAGGAAAGGATGTTAAGAAGATCTCGTGGATTTCCATATACACATAGCGATCTAGCCACCTTTTCTCGGATACCTGCAGAGTTTTGTTTTCCTGTGTCATGAACTTGTGAAACTTCTTGTCCAACCACTCTTCAATTTCTTTCTTTATTGGGTTCCAGTGGCATGACATCAGACATCCCTAGGAAGATCCTGATCCTAGCAATGGAACCATTTGTTGGCTACATGGGGCCTGACCAAGGTTCAACAATGATTTTAGCCAAGAAAATCCCGGTACTACTGGCCCTTTCGGCAACAGTCTGCGGAACGTAGACTGAGGTATCACCTAAAGTAGTATGGGAGGGTGCTAGAAGTAGGTTTCCACACCCTAGGGATGTCTTGATGAGGGTTCTAGAGGTTCGTGATCTTAATCCACGTGCTGCGCTACTTCATGCATCATTTTATTCTTTGCAACCCATGCGCACCTTTGTGAATACTGTATTATTCCAATCCTATCCTTACTATGCTAGTATATTAGTGCTTAACTTAGTTTGTGAGGGACCAATATTCTTATTACTTGTTCAAATTTTAGATTAGCGCGCGTACTTAAAAATAATATAAATGCATAAAGATAACGAGAACATACAAATACAGATCTACGAATAGAAGCACAATATTCTAAATCAATCTTATCTTTATTAATAATCAAGTTCAGTTACAAAACTGACTCCACCTTGCGCACTCAGCTACAAGGGTCCACGCACTTAGCTGCGAACTCTACTAGGCCTCTACGCACTCAGTTGTAGAGCCTCTACCTACCACTATGTCCCAATACACTTTAGATTCCCTTATATCTTCTAACCATGCCTTTGCATCTATCTCTTACCTATCAAAACTAAGAACCTATTTACACTTAGAGCCTTGCTCTATTTATACAATACCATGGTCTACGAACCATGGGTAGGCCGACACACTTTACATTAAATGAAATTATCTTAGGGTGGACAATCCTAGACTCTCACGCTTTGCGCCCGCATTTCACGGGGTCTTTACATTACACTTGACCAAAACTTGGGCTTCAAGCCCCAAAACCATGCTATGGGGGGATTCGCTGCCCAGCATGAGGTTTAAAATTAGGAGGCATTTTGTGGTAGAGTTTATTTAATCTTTTAATGAAATCTACCACCGGTTCTCCATGGTTCCTTTTAATCTCTTCAAACTTAATAAGGTAGTAAAATGCATCCCTTTTGACACCCAAATGATTCTTGAATATAATAGTTAAATCATTCCAGGACTGAATTGAATCAGCCTTGAGTTGCCTAAACCATATCCTAACATTTCCCTCTAAATACTGAACAAATAAATGCATGTATATATCCTCATGCTCTATATTCATATTAGCTGCAAAATCTAGGAATCCAACTAGATGATCTTCTGCAGATAGGCCAATTTCACCATTAAACTTGGGCAGGTGTTTCAAATACCTGTCAGGAAATTTTTTTAGCTGGTTAGGAAGATGAAGAGTGAAATATCTAGCTCAGATTATAGGTCAAAATTCCATATATAAAGATGCAGAAGAAGATGATTCAGTAGAAGAGGTAGGATATGATGTAGTGGAAGATGATGAAGCAGGTGGTGAAGCAGTGGGTGAAGATGGAGGTGTAAAAGTGGGAGGAGGAGAATGAGAAAGTGGAGGAGATCTAAAAGTTTTCAAATGTGTTTTTATACTAACTTTTGAACCTCTGTTTCAACTTGCTCTCTACTTTCAAATAATGGGTTTGAATATACATACAAGGTTTCTTCAGGTTGGGCAGATGTGGATGTGAATGTATAATGAGTGGGGGATATAAAATTAGTTGGTTTTAGCTCTGGTAAATGTACATCTCGTGCTTCCTTTGACTTGGGAAAATTTGATAATACTTTAGGAAGTTTGTAAGATTCGAAAGATTGGACTAAGAGAGTTGACTGCAGATCAAATCATTTAGATAAAAGTTCTAAAACCTTAGGTGTTAGATCAGTCAAATCTATTTGGGATGCAACAAAGCTAAAGGGACTAGAGGCTGGAATATCTTCAGGTTGTAATGGTATAGAAGAAGAAGCAAAAGCTTCAAGTCTCCTGCTAAAGGAAGCCTCTTTCACCAGTCTCTCAGGACCAAATAAAGGAGATATAATTTGAGAATCAGAGTGAGATTTGGTATGTTTTTAAGGAGCCATCTTGTTCTAGTGGAGTCACCAGGTGAATGATTTTTAACCTATAATTTCTTTATTCACCTTAAATAAAAAGTTTTTAATTGTTATCCCAGGGAAAATAGTTCAATTTTCACTCCCCAACAATGAAGTGAGTTTGATGTTATCCTCTGAGATGACTCTAGGTCAATTATTCATGCTAGAACATCTAAAATATTTTGTTGGTTTAAATTTTTATGGATGACCAATGATATGGATTATTGAAAATAGGTGCTTAATCCTTAACAGTTACTAAGCTAGATGAAAAGGTTGCTATTTGTCTAGCTATAGTTAATTGATTTAAAGTGTATGAACATAAAAATATCTGGTGGTATAACATGATAAATATTCAGACAACATATTTGATTGGTTATAAGCAAAGAATACAGGAAACCGACTTCTCGTAGAACAAAATATATTCAAAGGAATGTAGATTTGTGTGACAATTAATTGATATAGGGGAGTTTATAATAACAAATAGTCTTATAAGCTAGTCCTTAGTTATTGCTGATAACTTCACAGGGGGTTTAAGGCTGGTTGATACTTAGTATGATCTTACCCAGATCTCTACATAAACTTGAATATATGAAGAAATACATAATGAAATAAGCACATATGAAAACTTACAAGAAGACAAAACTATAGTAGGCAAATTCAAAATCCTTTCATTAACTTTTCAAATCTACAACTTGGTTACAATTCTATTCTCAAAGCTCATCTAAGGGTTCAACCCTTAATAACTCTAAGGAGGAGTTATTTATACAAAATTTTCTACTAGATATTTTCAAAACCAAATTACAAAAATAGTTCAAAATTGTAGGAATTTCAAAACTGCTAATTGTTGGCACTATCCTATAGGAATCTGTTGATGATGTGGTCCCCAAAACGTGCTGTCGAGCTGTCCTTCAGTTGTTGATGAAAGTTATAAAATAACTTCACATATGTGATCCCATCCATCTTCACTTGGTATGGCAAGATTTACTAATTTTCTATAAACTTCATTAACCTTGCTGTATTTCTCAAAAGTGGGCTGATTTAAAAAAATATGTTTATTTTCATGCTTAATAGTCAAATCAAGATATAAAGCTTCTAATGCTTGTTTCCCTGTAATATTCCCCTTTAGACTTGCAAAGTTTGATTTATCAGTGGCTATGGTATAAAGTTTCTGGCAATATTCTTCCAGGCTGATCATCCTATCATTTAGGGCCACTAATCCTGGTAGTCCTCTTTGATTTTGTAAATTAAATTTAAATTGAAACCTTAGGACAGAAGTCTTCAAGGTTTGACACTTAGTTTCCAACCGAGTCATCAAGTTCTTTTTTTGCAACACATTCTTGATTTCTAAGATGGTTTCTATTCTGTCCAGAATTTGAATCTGCTCCAACTCGGCCCTGGTTTTTGAGTTAACAACTATGATCATGTCTACAATCTCACTTGGTTTATCTTTAAGAATATTCTTCACTTCATCAATGGCTACTTGACATCTATTTATGAGTTCCTCGTGCTAAAAAATGATCTGAATGGAGGGCCATACTTCAGTTATGGCTTGACTGATATCTACCCATATGATTTCCTTGGCTTAGGCCAAGGTTTGAGCCATGAATGAATGACTCTACAACTCTTCAATTCTTATGTTCAACCTATGTGTTTTTTGCATTTCCACAACACACAAACTATCATTCTTTATTTTCTGAGCTTCCAAATTCTAAAATTTTGTATGAAGCCTTTCATTCTCTTACTTCTAGTAAGTAAGCTCCTGTGAGAGTTTGTTCACATCCTCTAGTATCGATGTAGATTCTTATACTCTTATGGACAATGTAATAGAAGTAGTAGTGATGGGAGATGTAGCTAACTGAGTAAATTTTTGTTTTTCCTTAAGAACTTTCTCAATCTTCTCCTCCATAGTTTTAATCTATACATTCTACTCAATTATCAGTTTGAGCATTTCTTCCTTGTGTTGTTCACTTTCTGCTATCTCCTTGGTCTGGGGGTCCTTTGTAGAAGGAAATTTCAATTGTTTTCACAATAATGCAATATCTATGTTCTTCTTTATGATAATATCTTCAACAACTTTGACATCTATAGGATCATATCCAATTTTAATTATTAAGTCCTCCAATGACTTAACCCTGTTGTCGTTAGCTAAAGAGGAATTATTCTCAATATTATATGGCTACACATTTGATAGGAAATTTTTAAGCCTTAAAAATGCCATAGCAGTGTCATTCATGGTTGAGAATAACATCTGACTAAACTACCTATGCATGTCCATTTGATCAATTGGATGAATCTGATTACCATCAAATGTAAATAAAATTTTCTTATAATAAAAAGAACCTTTACGAAAAGGCACTTAAGCCTGTAGAAAGGGCATTTGCATTCTTCCCTTCTCACTATAAAATGATGTCAACAATATGTGTTGTGAAGTGGAAGTTTTCTTCCAAAACTGTGCATAAACATTATATTGTAAAGCTTTATTCTTTTGCTTGATTTTGAGGAAGTTAATGAAGATATTTGACTACTCTATTTCACTTGCTCCTACTTATTGAGTAATTTTTAGAAAATTTTGTGAAGTAGTAGAAGAATAAGGAGTAGTAATTACAGGTTCTTCTATCCCTACAAAAACCTATGAATCATCCAAATTGATGACGATAGGCTCCTTCTGACTCTGAGTAGTAGTAATTATTGTAGTTCCCTTTGATTCAATCCTTGATTTCTTTTGGTAGTGGATGAATTCATTTTATCCAATTTTTTTTGATGATGATCCTTCCTTAGGACTCTTGTCATGTTTAGTTTGAGAAGTAGGATGCTGAAAAGTAGAAGAAGGTAAAACCTGTTCTTCTACTTCTTGAAGAGTATTCTCTTCCCACTATTCCTGATTTCTAAACTTCTCAATCTATCGCCTAGGTGTATTATTATAAGGAGTGTTTTTGAGTTCCACGCTTAAGTTTGAAATAATGCTAAGTGGATCATAGGACTAGGTGAAATTGGGTTGGAAACCCATCTATTTTAATATAGCACTTACCTCTAAACAAACTGATCTGGTGTTACAGATGAATGATCCAACCCATGCCTTTATCTTGAATTCTGATCTTCTCTTCCCTGAGATGAAATGGAGCTCATCCATGTTTATCATCTACCTAATATTTTCCAGAGATAAAATTCTCATTGGAACATATTTTGGAAACTTATATGGATCCAACTCGCAGCCATATACTTTGATCTCTATGTAGTTCTTATAAAGATACCAGTCTCCTGTTCTAACTTGATCATTGAGATGTAGGGTCCCTTTAATTTCTATGCTCATCCTGGATTCACTCTGACTACTAAGAAACTGTGCAATAGGGTGAATGAAACAATCTATGAAGTCAGAGAATCTGAACTCAGTTGAGTTCTTTGTAATCAATGAAGTCAAGTGAATAACTGCTTGATTCTCTTGTTGATCGTCCTTCTTGTGCAAAACAATAGGAAGCCTGTATCCCTATTGAAAAATAAACATATTAAATAGGATAGTGGAGTATTTAAACACTCCTTCAGTAGTGAGGTTCATCGATTGTTCATGCATGGATTTAGCCAAAAAGTGACTGTAGTTATACATGAATGTGGGCTTATTTTATTTAGAAAAGAGGGAGAGATAGCCTAGGATAGCTTCATATACCAACAAATCTGATTGGTAGCCTAACAAACAAGAAATGAGGGAAATGATATGTTTGGCTCTTTTAGAGAACATAGATATTAGATAAGGAGGATTCTTCTTAGCGAGCTGAACAAATTTAGGGAGAAAGATCTCAAAGATTTGAGCTCTCTGAGGGAATATCAACTTGTGATATAGGTTGATTAAGACTGCAATGGAGAAAAGCTAAGGAAGTCACTCTCAGGTATCAAAAGTATTTTGTTTATGGTTTCTGTAGAAATATTTATTAGAATGTCTCCATTTTGAGCTACTACTATTCTCTGTAAGGGATTATATTTGAATTGGCGCTAGATAACTAAATCAGGGAAGGAATAAGCCTGGGGGAAAATGTACAGAGGTATATTGGATTTCCAGAGGTTTATTTCATCCTCAGAATAAAATTCAATTTGCTTCATTTAGTTGTGCAATTCAAACATGTAAAATTCCCATTCGGTGCCAACATTTTTAAAGTATTGATAAGCTAATGGAATATGGTCAAGGTCCAAGGCATCAAAACCTTTTGGGGTTTCTTGATTTGTAGAGGAGTTGGCAGAAGACTCATCCTTTCTCTTGGGATCCATGGTATCACAAAGATGAAATGTTGAATGGGAGAAAAGTGTAGAGGTAGGCTAAGAGGATGCTTCCACTTGTAGGTTCATCTCGGCAGAGGATTTGTAGGAAAGAATATGAGAATACAAACATTGAAGAAATGTTTAGGAAAGGCTATTGCAATATGGGATATGAATGTCTATAAATGAATTAGGCTACCATTACATCAAGAGGTCGTTGCTGATTGGCTAATCAGGAAATTAATGCATTACTAGGAAGGAAGAGAAGTAATGATAAGGCATTAATAATGACAATAGATACGTGGGAATAGTTAAAAGATATTGAGCAAGGGCATGCGGCATGGAGTGATTGGAGGAGGATGGCACAGGAAGAGTGACCATTGGAACCATATTGGGAAGTGCAAGAGTGTGGATGGTAGATTTTGGAGGGGGGGTAGTGGTAAATTGAAATCCAAGGGTCCTATGATTACCATAACTTCAACATATATAATTTTCCTTTCAAGCAAATAGGAAACTGAGGAAGGATCCCTAAAGGTTGACTCATTCTTATGTTAAAAGACGACATATTCTAGGTAATGAACAAAATTTTAGGGGAACCCAAAGCTTTCCAAGTAGTCAAGGATAGAATGCTAACAAAATCTCCTTTGTCTACAACATTGTGATATATGCTCTTATCAAAAGCCTTCACCATGATTTTAAAGGGCATGTAAGAAGGGAGAAAAGGATTTGTCGATTGATTCCAATAAAAGGAAATGAAATGAATACTTACAAAGGGTTCTATCACAATGGGAGAAATTCCCCCTTGTTTGATGGGATATGAAGAAATGAGAAGAACCTGAGTGGTCTGAACCTTACTCTCTATGGGAAAAGTGTGATCGACTGAAGGTAGAATCGAGTCAACTATTTTCTCAACCAATGGTTGGTTTGGAACAGACTCATGGGATTCATGTTCAGAGAGAGTGGGATTGACTGAAGGTGGATTGGGATCAATCACTTCATCAACTAGTGGAGGATTAGGGGAAAGGTTTCAGTAACCAGTTGGAATTTTAAGATGAGAAGCAGTAAGCCTTTCCAACACTTTAGACACTTCATCCATATAAGGGAAAAGGTGAATTTGATGATTCCCTTCATATAACCTATAGGGGAATCTAAATTTACCCTTCTTTCTATGAACCTTATTATCACTAGTTGATGGTTTTTCACCAACATTATCTTCAAAAGTTAACGACAAGATTGATGCAAGCTTGTAGACCACACTTCTAATACTTTGGGAATATCAGAGAAATATCTAAGACGATGATCACCCTTACAAAGAATTCAAGGGAATTTAAATTTACGGGGCTTATTGGAAGATTTCTCGACATTAGCTACATTCATAGAAATTGTTGCTTAGTTGCTCCCTTGATTATTTTTCTTCTTCTTTTACGTCCTTTTCTTCTTATTTTTAGCATATTGATTACTAGCATCAACACTTTCACTAGGCGAGGAAGAAGAAAGGGATGAAGAGACATTAGACAAAGAAGGTAAAGGGTCATCTTGAGGATCATTGTGGGGTTGATGTTGTTCAAGTGGAGGATTTGTTTGTGAAGCAGTTTGGACATTCATAATTAAGGAGGTTGAAAACAACTAAACTAGTAAACCTATGGTAAATCCAAGAAGGTACAACATAGCCATATAAGGAGCACCAATATTTCCAAAATAGGGAAAAGGACTAGGATTCCCATCAGAAGGGTTTCCTTGAATGGTAGACTCTAAAACTATTTCCATCAAACTTAACCTAAGGTCTAATAAGGAGTAAAAAGTGAATAGTTAAGTGATTTTAAAAGTAAAAACAAAAATAAAATAAAGAGGGGTAACTAGGAATATAAAGATTACCAAGTCACTATGAAATGCAATATATGGTTAAGTACATGTAGGAAATATCCCCGAATTATATTTTCAATGTATCACAGTTAACAATAAAACCGGATCAATTATCTATGGTAGGTTTGCAACCTAGTGGGGACTTCCAAAATATAACTAGAGGTACATGGAAGCACAATCCGTATTAATTTTGTATAATGCATAAATGTTTGATGGGGGCATTTCAATATACTTGTTGTATGTTGAGTACCATCCTATATACCAAAAGGTATGTGGATGAATGTTCTGATATACTTCGATGTACATGGAAAACCAACAACCATCCCTAGAATGTAATGCTGATAGGTAACGAAAAATACTACATTTAACAACGCCAAAACATGTCTTCTAGCTGTAGTTTTTAACCCTATACATAAATTACATGCATATGAATTCTAAAACATAGAAAATAAACAATGTGAGAGTATAACACATAAAACGCATATACATAGATATTTTCCCTTGGATCCCAAAACCAAGACTACCAGCTTCATTTTTCATTATGTTCTTTTCAGTGTTATAATACATATTTTTACATGCCAAAGTATCCAATACCATGGGCCAAAAACCATCGCGTCCAAAATCATGCACAAAACCATAGGTAGTTCCGCCGAACCTAATATAGGGTCCAAAAGCAAAATTTCCTGGGGCACTGCCCTAGACCCCATAGATAGGTGTTACTTTCACCCCTCAAATCCCCTACGACCCCCCCTCGCTATGCAATCAGTGCAACGAAGGGGGGGCTCCCCCCCGCCCCCCACCTCTAACACCCCAATTAACTACATGGGCCAGTCATGGAAAGAATATAACACAACCCAACATTCTCCCACTTGTTGTTTTCTTTCCACAAGAGGGCACACGAGAGCTTAGTCATTTATCTAGCCTTGTAATGCCCATTGTTTCTCTACACCAAGAGAACTTCTCAGATCTCACAGATTTGGTCAATGCATCTACAATATTCTTCAAAGTGGCCACCTTTACCAGTAACAGCTTTTTATCTTCTATCATATCCCTCATAAAGTGATATTGAACATCAATCTTCTTTGTATTTGAATGATATGCAGGGTTCTTTGCCAAGAAAATTGCACTTTGGCTGTCACAATCTATCCTTATAGCTCCCTGTACTAACCCCATATTTAAATACAATCTATGCAACAAGACTTCTTCCTTCCTTGAATGAGTGGCTGCCATGTATTCTGCCTCTATAGTTGATAGTACCGCTACAAATTGTTTCTTACTCATCCAACTGACTGCACCTCCAAATAGGTTAAACACATACCCACTTGTAGATCTTCTCTAATCCATATCTCTAGCCTAGTCTGCATCAACAAAGCCATGAATATCCAACACTCTGTCTAATCCTGGTCTTCCTTGATAGCACAAACCATAATCACTAGTACCACACAAATACCTGAAAACTTGCTTCATTACTATCTAATGCTCCTTCCCTGGTTTTGACATAAGCCTGCTCAATACTCCCACTGCATGTGCAATGTATCATATAGAATAGACCATTGCATACATCAAGCTACCGACTTCACTTGCATATGGAACATGGGACATGTCCTCTTTCTCTTCTTATGTCTTGGGACACTGTTCAACAGATAACTTCACACCTATAGGAATAGGAACCTTCACCGGTTTACTATCCCACATATTAAACCTCTACAGTATTGTCTCAACATACTTCCTCTGGTTTAACCAAAGCTTCCTCTTTACCCAATCTCTTTTAATTTCCATGCCCAAAATATAGTTTGTAGCACCAATATCTTTCATGTCAAATTTGGAGGACAATTGGGTTTTCAAATCCTAGATAATTTCTTTGTCATTTCCATCCAGTAACATATCATCCACATATAAGACCAGATAAATAACACGGTCACCAATTAATTTAAAATACACACAGTGATCTTCTTTTCTTCTGGTGAAGCCAAGTCCCTATATAAATTTATCAAATTTCTGATACCACAACCTTGGTAACTATTTTAATGCATACACAAACTTCTTTAACTTGAATACTAGTTCTTTCTTACCCTTCACCGCAAAGCCTTTAGGTTGCTTCATGTAGATTTCCTCTTCCAGATCCAAGTAAAGAAATGTTCTCTTCACATCCATCTATTCTACCTCAAAATCAAAAGCAATAGTAATAGATAAAAGTAATCTAATAGAAGTTACCTTGGCAATAGGAGAAAAAATATCAGCAACATCAATTCTCGGCACCTCGGAATAACCTTTTGCTACCAACCGAGCTTTGTATTTCTCCACCTTTCCTTTTGCATTTGTCTTCTTCTTGAACACCCATTTGCTGCCAATGGGTTTCCTTCAAGCCAACAACTCCACCAGGTCCCAAGCCTCATTTTTGTGCAAATATGCCATTTCATCAACCATGTCCTCTTTCCAGAGTTTTCCAACCTCTGAGTCTACTGCTCCCTTCATAGTTCTAGGATCATCATCAGTAATAGGTAAAGAAAAATTTGAATAGAAAGAAGATGGAATATACCTTTCTAGCTGCCTTCTTTCTCAAACTAATCTTCTCACGCTAGAAGATTGTGGCTCTTCATCTTTTGATTCCTCCTCTGTTGTAGAGTCTGATTCTTCCTCCTTAAGCTCAAACTCTATTTTTTGAGGTTCCTTTGGTTGAAATTCATGTTTAATAACATCTTTTATCTCTCTAAACACCACATCTCAGCTATACACAACCTTCCTTCTTACTGGGTTCCAAAGCTTATAACCCTTTAAACCATCCTTATACGCAATAAGGATGCACCTTTTAGATTTACTATCCAACTTGGTTCGTTTCTCCTTTGGAACATGTATATATGCATCACATCCAAATACCCTCAGATGTGAAAGAGAGGGTTTCTTACCAGTCCATACCTCTTGTGGAGTCTTATCCTCCAGCGCTGATGAAGGTGATCTGTTGACATACTGCCTCCACGGCCTCTACCCAGAATTCCTGTCCTAACCTAGCACCACTGAGCATGCTTCTTGCCCTTTCCATCAACATCTTGTTCATTCTTTCTACAACTCCATTTTTCTCAGGTGTGTATGGAGTAGTCTTCTGTCATGCTATACTACACTTCTTACAAAATTCTTCAAATTCCTAACTACAAAACTCTCCACCGTTATTTGTCATCAACACCTTTATCTTCTTCTCTATCTAGTTTTCCACCATAGCCTTAAATTCTTTAAACTTGTCGAAGACTTCAGATTTCTTCTTAAGGAAATATATCCATGTATTCCTTTAGAAGTCATCTATAAATGATACATAGTACACAGACTTACCTAGTGATGGACCCTTCACAGGTCCAAACACATCACTGTGCATAACCTCTAATATATGTTTCTTCCTCTTATCACCAGAGGGGAAACTCACCCAATTCTACTTCCCATATACAAAATTTTCACAGAAATCAAAATCCAAAGGGATATTACTCATATCTTATACCATACCTTTACCATGAAGTATTTGAAGGCCCTTCTCTCCAATATGTCCAAGCCTCTGATGCCATAGCATGGTCTTCTCTCGAGAGACCACTAGATTTTCTGCTCCTCTTTCAGGAACCGCATAACTATTGCACCCATCAACAATAGTGCTACCTTGTAGCTTGTAAAAAGTTCTAATCTAAACTCCCTAAACCATCTTGCAGGTATCCTTTTGGAACACTATTTTTACACCGGCATCATCCAACTTGCTTATGGAAATCAGATTTCTAGCCAATGCAGGACTATGCAAAACACTCGGAAGTGTTCTAACCCTTCCACCTTGCAACTTCAACTTTACTTTTCCATGACCAATGATTCTAGCCTTCCTGTCATCCCCCAAGAAGACATCATCACCATCATATTTCTCATACTCATAGAACCACTCTCTATGGGGAGTAAAGTGAAAGGATGCACTTGAGTTAATCAACCATGCCTCATGATCTACATGTGTACTTGAAGAAGCCAAGAACACATCCCACCTTCATCTAAGGTGGTTTTCACCTCTACAAAAGGAGCATCATCAGATCCCTTTCCATTGTCAGGAGCTTTAGATTTATAGTCCCTTTTGTAGTGCCCTTCCTTTCCACATTTCCATCAAACCACCTTTACAGGTTTTCCTGGAGATTTAGATCTCCCACTCGATGACTTATTTTTGTTTTTGTTCTGGGACTATCCTCGTACAGACAAGGCATCACCATTCCGGCTCTCCATATTTTTCCGTCTCATCTCCTCCTTCAACAAGGATGAGACTATTTCATCAAACTGCAAGGCAGTTGCATTGCTACCTATTGCAATAACCTGACTATCCCACGAATCTGGTAGAGAACACAACAAACTGATGCACTTATCTTCATTTGAAATTTTAATATCAATAGATAATAACTGACTTACCATAGTATTAAATGCATTCAGATGCTTTGTCACCAAGTCTCCATCTTTCATCCTCAAGTTATACAACTTTTTCCATAAGAACAATTTATTCACTAGAGACCTATATTCCTACAAATTCCCTAACTTGGCCCACAAATCCTTCGTTGTAACTTCCTCTGATACATTCAACAATACTGAATCTGAGACACACAATCATATTGTACTCTTTGCCTTCCGATCCAACTTCTTCCATTCATCATCGAACACTCCCGTTGGTTTAGTACGTGGATTTACCACGATCCACTAATCTTTATCCACAACAGATCCTCCATCTTGAGTTTCCACAACTTAAAACTCTTACCATCAAATTTCTCGATATTTATCTTTCCACTGCTCGCCATCTTCTTTCACCACCAGAATTGATCTCGCAGATCTCCCACTTAATAGGGTCTACCATAGGCTCAATTGAAACCCCTTAGCAACAAAGGTGTCCTCTTGAAGCCAAAACAACTCTGATACCAAATGTAGGTTCTAACCCTGTATAGAAATTATCTACATATGAATTATAAAACACATAGAATAAACAATATGAGAACATAACACATAAATCACAAACACAAAGCTTTTCCCCTGGATCCCAAAACCAGGACTACCAACTTGATTTTTCATTACGTTACTTTCAATGTTACAACACATATTTATACATGTCAAATCATCCAATTCCATGGACCGAAAACCATTGCATCCAAAACCATGGAGAAAAAACCATCGCGTCCAAAACCATGTGTGAACATCATGCACAAAACCATAGGTAGGTCTGTCCAACCTAATATGGGGTCCAAAAAAAAAAAAATCTAGGGTTCTTTCCCAAACATCATAGAGGGGGGTTACCTGCACCCGTCAAACCCCCTGTGACCCCCCCTGGGCTATGCAATCGATGTAATGAAGGGGGGGCTTTGCCCCCCTTCTAACCTCCCAATTAACTATGTGGGCTAGTTGTGGAAAGAATATAACTTAACTCAACACTAGACTTAACAACTAAATGTGTTGTTAACGTTCCAAATGACCCTTATGTTAATTGATAAATTTTGAAGTTGATCTTGATTAAAGTTTCAGTTTCACGGCTCAAAATGAATTCACCTGAACTCCTAAAATGTAACTAGTATAAGAAATAACTTGTTTTAATTCAATGAAGGTCTATCAAAAAAGGAACGAGTTTCAAACAATAATGCAAAAAGAAAAAAAAAAACTTTCAAACAAGATCTCCAAATATGCTAGTCTAATTCAAAAATTCAAAGCCCTAATTCATGAGAAAATTAATTTTTTTTCTTTTACTTTTGGATTTGCAAGTATACAAAAAATTAAAATATGGATATATTTTTGAATCAAAAGGAATTCAATCAGATTAGAACTGTAATGCAAAAATCCTTTTACAAATCAATACTCAATCCAAATGATTCAACCCCTAATTGACAAGAAGAAGCAAAAATAAGTAAACTCTTATCAAAATGCAAGCACACTCAATTACACACAACTTGTTGATATAGACCTTGGATATACCAAACACTAACGAAGACACTGCCAACAATATAGATTCTAAAGCAAGAGAGGGAAGCCCTAATTTTTACATTTTTCAGGCATCATCGTAGGTAAGATATAGACACCAATGCAATGGTTTATTGTTTCACCGTAGTTTGTAAGAAGGAAATGTGTGATGAGACACATTTTTACAAAAGGAAACATGAGATGATTGTGATGTGTCACACGTTTACAAAAGAAAAAGTGATATAAGTTACTCTATCTCAACAAAAAGTGTGATGGGGATAATTTTTCTTAAAACACACAAATAAAACCCTAACCAAGCTCAAAATTAGGATTACTTATGTCCAATAACTATCTAAACAAGTCAAAATGAGTTGATTTTAGAGGTCCTAAAAGTCTAGGCGAAGGAAACGACTAAAGAACACCTAGTTCACCACTGGCGTCATCAAGTTGTTTTATGGATGAATTTCTCTTGCGAACAAAAGAAATCTCCCTAGACCTAGTGGCTTTATCTAGAAACTATTAGATTCAGTATTTGCATACTGCCATCAATGATCAAAATTGGTCTTTTCATATTCATTTTTAAGTGTTCCACACAATTTTTTTTATCATTCCACTAGGTCATGCAAAAAAAATAGTCACTTATGGTAGTCCTAGTACAAAAACATCATTGTTGCCTAAATGTGATAACTTGTTGGCATAGTTTCATATCTCGTTGACTGTACATCATCCATAAAGTTATTTTTTATCATGCCATTTGTATCAACCATGAGGTCATTATTTCATCTTGAAATTCGGTCCTTCAAGGTCTCATTAGGTCTTTTAGGGTTTTTCAATGTTTCATTAGGTCACTAGGGTTTCCAAGGTTCCATTCCATTGCATAAGACCAACAAGTAAAGGGTGATAAAATAACATCCCTTCACCATGTGAAGATGATTTGTAAAGAGAAATGCTTATTTCATTATGTAATTTTATGTCTTTCAAATGTAATAATTTCACCATCCCAAGTTATTAACTCAATGTTCCAAAGATATTAGACCATCAAAAGATCAATTTGTCAAAGGAAATAGTCAAGTGAAAGGGTAAACTTTCAAAGGGTTAAGTGCATGCCAAAGGGAGTTGTCTTTTCCCAAGGGTTTCCAAATCATCATTTTCCACAAGCACTAAACCCTAATTTCCTCACCCATTAAGCTAGGGTTGGCTATGGAATCAGAGACATTTCAGTATATGATGCATAAGGGAGGCCATTTCAGAAAGTATGAGGACATTCCAACTCATAAACATCATGTCTCCATCATTTTTCAAGAATTCATTCCAATGGACAAATCATTGGCCACACATAGGGCCGATTTTTCTTCAAACTATCTTTTACATGAAGCAGGGATGCATTTGGGAAAAGTGAGAGAGGTTTTTGTCCATAATAGGCCAAGGATGAAAAACCTCCTTCACATTTTACACAAGTGTCATGCGTTTAGAGAAATTTCAAAATATAGTTGCTACAAGAGAGTTGTTGGACTTCCACAACAACTTTGGGAAAATAAAATTTTCTTCTAACTGGATTATCCCAATGACTTTCTTGATGAGTCAACTGATAAATAGAGAGAAATATATTTCGAATGGGTTATCATGATATCAATTTGGATTTGAAGAATACCTCCAAACGTTTCCTGCAAGAGAGCAGTTCCACCGTCATTCTGCACTGTGTGCGCAGACTTGGGAGATTGCAATTCTGGAGGGGTAAATTAAGCCCATTTTGAAAACCAAGAAAATTTGTAGAAACTAGATAGGATAAGGTTTCCAATGAGCTATCTTGGGATATATTTGGACATTGGTAAGGTGGTCAAAAATCATTTTGAAGAGGACATTGCGTGTTTTACCATGATCGCTGCACGTTCACTGGGGTCGCTATGTGTTTGACAATTTTCCACCATTTTCATTGTTTCATTCCAGGTTGAATTTTACCTATGGAAAATTCAAGTTTTACCTATGTAATTGATATAAATGATGTAATTATAATGTTTTTACTTTTACCTAGGGTAGATACATTAGTTAGATGGCCTATGTGGCATGTAATGAATCACTTTGCTAGAGTGAGGGATGAGTCACTTTGACCACCCTACACTCCAGCTATCAGTTCAAACTTTCTTGCAACTGCTCCTCCACTCATGGATTTGACCCCTGATGCCTAGGATGAGTTGGTTTTTGGCCTATATTATGTAATTTCTCAGTCATTTTACAAGTTGGACTCAGTGGGATGCTTATTTTTTGATTAGATATCATTTTGTATCAGTTACAGTGGGAGATAGATGAAAAATTGCATCTTTTTCTTTTGGATCCATGTGGTATGATGTTCAATTTGGTTTTCTCTATTGTGATCATATGTTAGAATTATTTTTGTACTTCATCAATCATTACATTGCTTTCAAGTGGATATTTTCAAGTTGATAGGTAGAACCCATAATTTTTATGCTCTGTTTTGGGGAAATATTCATAGTCTATGTTTTCTTCAGTTTAGGAAGAATCCATGTTGCTAGCATGCTCTTTCTAGATCCTCACTTATCTTGAATCACCCTAACCATCAAATCAAAGAGTGTTGAGCCTTGTGCCTACCTTTCCCCATCGAAACCCTGTAATTTTGACCTAATTTCCTTGCCCTAATTGTCCAACTCCTCTTGATCCAACAAAACCCTTCAAAATCAAACCAAATCTTGTGCTACTATACCTAGCCTAATAACATTTTCTTGATCCAGTCATCTTGGCTGAGATCCTTACGGAGAGATCCATCTCTTGGCCTAGTAGGGCTAGCTACTTAGCTAAGCGTGGTTTGTGGTTACCCTGGCATTGCCTTCCTTCAGCTTGAGGTTCAATCCAAGTGATAACAGAAATGACTAAGATAAAGGTTCTATGCTTTCCTTAAAGAAGCGTGAAATATGGAAGAAAGACTTAATCGAGAACCAATTTAAACCCTCTTTTTCTCTCTTCTTGCAATTTTTAGCTCCAACTCCAAATGCTAAAATTGGAACCTCCAAATCATCCGAAACCAATAAGAGAACCAAAACATACAAATCACATATACAAACATATCTAAAGAATAAGCCAAGGATCCATTGTTATACATATGCATAAATGAGACGTAATGTATAGGAAAATAATAAATTTTTGTATTAATAAAAGTAGGATAAGATTACAACCTTTTAAGACCTTGCCCTTGTAGATCCACCCCAACTATTTTTCCTTCCTGTTGGTATAAAACTTCCAAGCATATGTACAAAAAATACTTCACTTATGTCATTGGTGACAAGTGACCCTGACGAAAAAAATATGGTTGTTCAAGCTTCAGATCTACAATGATAAAAGAAGAAACCTTATAATAAATAGATCATTTGCAATCTGAAATAGAGAACAACATGAAACAACTAATGCAATAACACAATAGAAGAATACTTTTAAATGAATAATCTTTTTATTAGAAAACATCTAGTGAAGGAGATCTATAATAAGGGTCTACAAATTCCCCTCTGTGGGATGGGTCCTTTGATGTCCTTGTGCTTCAATAATCCATTTCTCTCTCTCAATATATGAAAAATCAAAAACAAAAGAGTCGATCTCAAATGGGAGCTCGAATGTAAAGTGACGATAGTGGTGACGATGATAGTGATCATGGTGAAGAATGAATGGAAAACCCTCTTATTTATAACAAAGTATTGGGCTGATCTTAGAAGTGGAAAATAGTAAAATATTATTGACCAAATCAAGATCTAACCGTTAGGAATACTTTGTCATATTTTTATGAAGAGGGAAGAGATTCAAAATGGTCAAAATCTCTATTTAAAAATAATTAACAAATTAGATGATTTATCAATTATTTCACGAGGATTAAAAGAAATGTTTGAAATTAAAACAATTATTAAATAGTGATTTAACAATTATTCTTAAATATAAAATTAAGGAATAATAAATAAATAATGATTTATTTAATTATTCCTAGGTGATTTAGTCAAATGTGGATGGGAATAATTATTCCTAGAGAAAATTAAATAAATATTGATTTATTTAATTATTCTCATGAGGTTTTTAATTTTAATTAAAAAATAATTAATAAAAAAAGTTTACTAAATTATTTCCCATGGTGAAAGTGATTTTAGTATGGTAAAATTAATACTAAATGGTGTATTTTGATCCACCTAGTTATAAATGGCTACGTGATCATTTTTTAGGTGATAACAGATTGCCCCCCAAAGTATGAGTGTTAGGAGAAAATTGTATGATTGAAATACATTGTAGGTTACACTTCCACGAGATACCGAAGGGGAGTCAAAGAGAGAGAGAGAGAGAGAGAGAGAGAGAGAGAGAGAGAGAGAGATGCAGCTGAAGCAATGCATGGAAGGATGAAATTGAATGGAGGGGGTGAGACCTACTAAACTGATATAAGTCTCCTTTTATTTTGGAGTACATGATCACAAATGATGCAGGGGAGGCATACCCATACCTACCGAGATAATTGAGTACAAATAATAATGGTGCACCTAACAATGTGGGTCTAAGCAACAAAGTAGATGATACATGATAAGTGATACATGGGATGTTGGCATCAACGGGCCATAAAATAATACAATTAATCCCATATACATAATGTGCATGTAAAGAAATAGGACATGATTGAATATAATAACATCTGAGTACACGAGACATCATGCCCCTCAACCTAGCATGGTGAGGGGGGATCAAAACCAAAGAAGCCTTGCTAAATAGGAAAGGGCTCTGAAAATATGAGTGGATCATTTGAAGGAGACATGCATGTTGTGAGCACTGCAAGTGGCTGAAACCAAACCCATAAAATTTGTTCAACTACATTTGAGGCTGGGTCATAATTTGCTGACATACAAGTATGTGGGGGGATACTTGAAGGGCCACCCCCTCATGAGGTTTGGAACATCAAACAAACACCTAGGAAACAATGGTACAACCTTCCAGATTATGAGACCATCAAGTGTACGATTCTCAATCATGCGATAGTGAGATGGGATTGAGCATGTGAGAAACGACCAACTCAAAGGGAAATGATGGTTCCCTTTGCTTGATTTGAGGCACCAAATATTGATAAGGGCTAGAACCAAGGTACACCACCCTCTAGGCAACACTTCTAGAATAGATATGTCGAAGTCGACATAAGAGGGTTCACCAAAGTTGAGGTAATTATGAGTCCTCAACAAAGGCACAAGGGATCATAATAAAGTGACTTATGGACTGACACCAAGGATAATGATCAAAGAAAACAATATGAGAGGTGGACTAACAACTTCCCTTGTCATAGCATGATAGGTATGGTTTACCTAGAGAGGATTGACTCAATTTGAGTGGGAATGTTTAATGTCTCAAAAAGAGACTTTTCAAAGAAGGTGCAGTATAGGTGGAGGCCAAATATGAGCACAAGGGGATGAATGTGACACAAATATGTATGGGACAATGTAACTATAATAGACTCTAGAGATGCAAGGGTGACTCATCTCTGATGCTCTGAACAAGGGTGACTCATATTTGAAGCTCCGAGCAAGGGCAACTTGATGATGCTGCCACATGGGGGAGGCCCGAAGGGGACCATAAAAAATAAGTAGATGATGGTTATTCATGACAAAAATTGACATGTGAGTCAACTAGTACAAAGGTAAAATGTTACTAGAGTACGAGTGGCTCAAATGAAGAAATTTGATTTTGACAGGTGGTAAAGTGAGACCTCATGGAAAAAATGGATTCCTAGTGAAGTTTCAAATTAATAAAAACAAAGGAAGACCCATTATAGAAATTAGTGAGAGATTTCCAACAGTGCTAACAATTCATCAAACTAATCTATGGTTTGGTTGCAATGCACAACATAAAAACTAGTGTTTTTCCTATAAAATGGATTCTTTCCTCCAAATCCAGTTCATTTGCTTAGTGAGCTACTGGAAAATTTGGAGAGGAGGAGGCCCTAAATATTAGCAAGATTGTTGTATACAAACCAATCGTTAGGATTTGGATCTACAACTTTAAGGTATGTGACCTTAATTGTATAACGATGACCTTAATACTTCTTGGAAGGATGGTTCCTTGTGAAGAATCAAGGTAGGAAGGGAATACATGAATGAAATATGATCATCCCCACCCAACCAGTCAAACATGGGCACCAAGTGATTAGTGTGGTATCACATAGAATAGAATATCTGAAGTTATGGTATCAACATCTACAATATACAATGTATATATTTTTGAAAAATGTAAATAGGTTGGGTCTTCATAAATTATACTTGAGTCATAATGAAATGTATTTATCAAAAGAATGAAAAATATTTTTTTATTCTGATTATTATGACTTATTAAAGCATGGGTTTCATGGTTGGGTCATCATGTTTTAGGTCAATGTCCCCATTGAGGACTTCTAATATTTATTCTAAGTCATTAGAGTCATTGTCCATTTAAAGAGACCCTTCTTTGGGTTTTGAGTCATGTAAAAATGTTTATTATTAAGTCAAATAAGGCATTTTTCACCTCCATACTAAGTTTTCCTCAAGGAGATCAAGTCAACCTCAATCTGGGTAATTCGACATCACTAGAAGCCTATATACATGCATTTCAAATTCATTTGAAAATTTCTCTCACTCAAGTCCAATATCCAAGAAAAAGAGCTAGAAAAGTGTGAAATTTGAAAAAGAGTGTGAAGTTGGAGAAGAGGAAGAAATGGAAAAGGTCAAAGTTTTGGGCTACCTAACTTTATTTTTTATGGATTCCTCTAGGAGATTGAATTCTCTTTTGTAAAGTCGAACTTTCTATTACTGCTGCTTCCAGTTGTTGGGTCGAAATTACTACTGCAAGTTGTTGCTCCTAAGTTGAAGTTGTTGTTGAAGGATTATCATCTATAAGAAGGAAGAAAGGTCTAACATGGTGTGGAGGAAGTCAGTGTATAGGTCAAGAGTCTTGGATTATCTCAAGAATTTATTAAGGAAGAATTGTTGACTAGTTATTCACCTAGATAGGGTTTTTACCCTAACTGCCTTCCTATACATTGTATCTGTGATCTTTGTGATATTTTTTTGTTAATCTGTTAATGAAATAGAAGATAAAATAACAACACATAGATAATAAAATACAAGTATAATATAATATATATATATATAAAAATATATATATATATATATATATATATTCTTCCTTTCTAATTTTCTAACATGGTATCAAAGGTAAGGTTAAGAAGGGAAAAAGGAAGCTTAACAAGCTATTGAAAGAAGAGTAAGGAGTTATAAGAAGCTTTGAATAAAGGTCATCAAAAGGAACATATAAGAAGTCAAATCTATCATCTTCAAGGAAAATGTTTGACTCAATGAAGGGAGAAAACAAATTAGAAGGGGAATCTAACTACAGGGCTTGGAAGAAGAGGATAAACCTCATCCTCAAAAAGAATAAAGTTTTGGAGTTAGTGAAGGGAAAGGTGAAGAAGCCTACTAATGAGTCAAGTGATGTAGAAAAGGAAAAATTTAAGGAGAGAAAAATATTGGTTATGATTCTAATGGTGGATGGAATAAAATATAACCTCATCCGCTATGTATCTAACACAAACTCAGTTGAGTATACATATGGGGATTTATCCACTATCAAGAATATTGGTCAAATAGAAAGACTTAAAATGAAATAAGATATATAGAAATTAAAAAGGAATACACACTGGAATCTTTCTTTGTGAGAATAGTCAGATTAAGAGATGAAATTCAAGCAACTGATGAGATAGTACGAGAGAAGGAAATTGTAAGTATTGCACTTCTAAGTTTACCAACATCATGGAGTGCCTTCTCATCAGGTCTCAACAACTGGAAGGACACTCCTACATTTGAACAACAATAGAATGCTTGTAGTGAGGAAGAAGTTAATATTTATTTAGTAAACAACAAAGAGAATGAAGAAGAAAAAGTTTCAAATGCCTACTTTGTTCATCACAAAAAAAGGATCATTCCAGAAGAAAAAAGGGCCTACAAGGGAGATTGGCATATCCAAAATTGAATGCTAGCACTATCCTAAGATGGATCACTACAAAAGTGGTAGTCCTGAAAAATCGAGAAACAAAAAGAGAAATAAAGATCATGTAAATGTTGTCAAAGAAGGATCTCCAAAGAGGCAGAAGACCGAAAAATCAGAAATAAAGGAATTATACTACTAAGCCCTTCTACTTTGAGTTTTTGATTTGTTTTGTATTTTTATTTCTAGAACTTATATGTTTAACATTCTTTGGAAAAACATTGTTGAATTGTTTTGTTTAAGTTTAAGGTATCCCTCAAGATTGGATTAAGAGGGAGCCCTCACCATTTTCCAAAGATAAGTATCTTACTCCATGTATTATCTTTTACATTTGGTTTTCATTTTCCTATCCAAATGTGTTTACACTAGATACTAATCATATTTATTTTATATATTTTCCTTGTTTAGGAAAAGCTTGCTATTATGATTAAGGGCTATGGAAAAGGCCTCACAATACAAAGCATAAAAGTCCTATTGAAATTGATGTCCTATAAGGATTGTATAAACTCAAAGGCATGTATGAGACTATAAGTTTTGTTTCTCTTCATGATAAAGGTACATTCATTCATTCCAAATCTACTTTACATTACTAACAAGTGTTATGTCTAGGACAATTGAATCATATGTATTCTTATATGGGAGATTAATAATTAGATTGCATATACCATCATTAAAAATTATCTTTTTGGAACCCTAATAGGTTCCATATAAAATTATAACCTAAGGGTATGCCAATATTAAAGTGATAAACCATAATATATTTAGGGTTACTGATGAAATCTAGAAAAAATTATTCTTTTGATGTTTAGAGTTTTGATGTCATTGTTGGTGCGTTAGTATTGTAATGGAAACCCTAATAATTTAGGTTTTGATGGTAATGTATATTTAGAACTTAGAGTTCTCGTAAATTAGGGTTTGTAATTAAAACCCATATGTATCGGGAGTAAGTTCCTAGGAATAAAACCCTAGGTATATGTTTGTCTGTTTGATCAAAATCCTAACCTAATTTGGATTGTTGTATGTCTAACTTTAAATTCATTGATATTTTCATCTTGGGTTTGTCATATATATGTTATGATATTCTTGTACATGATTATCCTAGATATGTATTTGTGATGACCTATTTGTTGATAAGTTCTAGGGTTTGTAACTAAACCATAGTAGAAGTTTGATGTGTTAGGATATAATGTGAAAGTATTCCATTATGAATCTAGGGTTTAAAACAAATCCTAGTAGAAGTTGGTAATTTAGTTGAAACCTTATACTATGACTTGATTGTTTTATTTGTTGTCATTTAAGGCTTTTTGTCTCATGTATGGAATCTAGGGTTTGCATTAAATCCTAGTATAAGTCTATTATATGAATTCGAAAGTTCTTAGATACATTGTAATTGTATTAGTTTGAATTTCTTCTAGGGATTGCAATATATTATAGCAGAGTATGTCATATATCTAGAAGAAATATTGAAGCCCTAGATATAATGAGACTCATATCTTGATTGAGTTACTAATTTGATCTAGGGGTTATAAACTAACCTGAGCAAAAGTAGCTGAAGTATAAAAGTATGTGTCTCTTGTTGTTTGTAAAACTAAGTATGTTATTTGTTGTCTAAAGGCCAATGCTTGCAGTATTATATGATTCTAATATGGTTAACTTCATGCTTCTATATGTATGTATTTGGTTTTACTTATTGTCTAAGTTGTGTAGTTATATAAGCTTAGATATGATGAAGATGTTCATAAGTAAAGTTGATTTGATTGATAAACATGATGAAGAAATTTATATGAATGATGATGATTAATATGAATCTGATAAGAATGATGGAAGACATGAAATATTCTCTGATGTAATAGAAATAATTTGATCTCCCTAAATTAAGAGGGAGCCGAGATAAAAGGAAAGACATATCCTAAGTTGAGAGAGAGGGAATATTATATTCATGATGGATACCTTGGAGAAATTGGAGAATTCATATTGAGGTGTTGCTAAAAGAAGGAAATCATGTTTTGGTTGCTACATGAGAAGTAGGAGCTAAGAAGTTGAACGATTGAGGAAAGTCTTGTCAAGATTTGTTTGGGAAGCCTTAGAGTCCCACTGTGATGAATTGTGAGGAAACATCAAGAAGTTAGAAGACACCAGAGGTTTTTGTTTACTCATGATGATTTAAACTTGTTACTGATTAAGGGGTTGTCACAGTTCAAGTAAATTTCTCAAGGATTTTGAACATTCATGCTTGAGGTTCTAGAGATTTGATGTGTTGATTCATTGAGTGTGTATAATTCTTGAGAGGACATCTCACCAACATATGTATTGATGTCTAGATCTTGAAGAGGGAGGGAAGTGTTGGTTATGGAGTTCTGACCTTGGATACACACCTAGATCCTTGGGTTGATGGTTAACAAGTAATCCTAATGGTACCTAAACTGGCTAAAATCATTAGTCCATCTTGGTCCCACCCAGATAGATTTCCCTGGTTAGGAATATAGTCTATGGCACCGTAAGGGCATAAACTCTTCATGGTTCATGTGTTTTGAGGTCTTCCATATGTAAGTATGAATACCTCCCTAATCAAGAGGGACTATTGAGAAATGTAACTAGGTTTTCTCTTCATAAATTATACTTGAGTCATAATGAAATTTATTTATCAAAATAATGAAAAAGGAATTATTATTATTATTATTATGTATATGTATTATGTATTATGTATTATTAAAGCATGGGTTTCATTCTTGGGTCATAATGTTTTATGTCAAATTTCCCATTAAGGAATTCTAGATTTATTCTAGGTCATTAGAGTCATTGTACATTTAAAGAGAGCCTTTCTTGGGCTTTTGAATAATGTAAAAAGGTTTATTGTTAAGTCAAATAAAGTATTTCTCACCTCGACATCAAGTTGACTTCAAGGAGATCAAGTCAACCTAAATTTGGGTAATTAGACCTCACCAAAATCTTATATATACAAGCAGTTCGAATTCATTTGGACAACTCTCTCTCACTCACATTTGATATCGAAGAAGAAGAGTTCGAAAAGTGTGAAGTTAGAAATTTGGGCTAAAAGGAGTGTGGGTTCAGATATGAAGGAATAAAAGGTCAAGATCAAAGTTTTGGGATATCTATTTCTCTCTTGTGTGGATTCCTCTAGGAGATTGAAGTCTCTTTTGTCAAGTGAAAGTTGTTGTTGTTGTCTTTGTTTCCATTTGCTAGATCAAAATTGTTGATGCATGTTATTTCTGATAAGTCAAAGTTGTTGCTGAAGGCAAGAAGGAGGAAAAGGCTGACTTGGTGTGGAGGAAGCCTCTATCTAGGTCAATAGTCTTGGATTATCTGAAGAAGTTATTAAGGAAGAGTTTTTGGCTCAGTTTCCCCCTAGATAGGGGTTTTTCCTTGGTTGTATGCATATATCTAGTTTCTGTCATCTTTGTGCTATTGTTTTGGTAATTTCTTGATGAACTAAAAGACAAAAGAAGAACATAAAGATAAGAAAGTCACAAGTAATTATCCATATAAAGAAAATATTTCTGCCTTTATGATTTTCAAACATATATGGATTTCTAAAGAGGCTGGTAGGACAAACTATCTAAGGAATGAATGTATAATTGACCATATCTTGATCATTAGGGTCTAGGCCAAGACTTATGTTAATCAATTGAGAAGATGGATAGGGGCCATCATGCTGGAAAACATGAGATATTGTCCCTCAACATATGATTATGGGGGGGGGGGGGGGGGGGGGGGGGAATTATTGGGTATGCAAATGTGAGAATGATACCCTCATATAGATGAGTATATGGAGCGCCATTATGTTCTAGGTGCTCGAATAAGTGATTCGAGAATCTAGCCTACTAGCACAAGAGTCTCTAGAGGATGATGAGAAGATGTAGGGGCATGGGTGCACCATAGTGGTTTTATGGATGGATGTAGCATGTTAGGGGAATACTGAATGTATTTATAATAGTGGACTCTAAACACATTTTGATGATGTGCTTCACCATTTCTTTATTTCTTGATATCTTTTTATGGGAAGAATGTAAGATGGGTGCAATAGGCCAAAGTAAATGGTGGATTACCAATATTGCTTGGCACTACATATATGAATCAAATGGAATATATTTCTAGGCTCACATACATGATGTTACCATACTAAAGAATGATGTTGAATATGGTGAATTGATTCTCTCTTAAACGATATGGTGGTTGAACAACAACAATGTCAAAGGGACTGGGTTGTTGATGTAAGATGGAGGAAGGATTAAATGGATCGTTCCCATGGTGATATAGAGTGATATGGGGCTCTAGAAGTTCTTCAATATAGAGAAGATTAGTGGTAGTAAAGTCAACATTACCATATACACTAGGAGGGTTGGGGAGAATTACCTCTCATAGACTCTCAAAAGTGGATGACCCCTTACCGAAACATTGAGTGGAAATGTAATGGCCACAAGGTGCTTGTGGTTTGAATTCACGGGCTTGAAATAAGGGGTTATCGAACCAATTGAACTCACCACGGGTGAAGTATTTGGATTCCACAACATTTTATCATGAGTTTGTTGTAGAAGGAAGTACACATGATGGTGCAGATCAACACAAGGATGATCAAGGGTGGTCATGGCTTCCATGATATCTTCATCTGAGTGAAATATGGGAGAATAAGAGGAAGAGAGAACACATTATGAAGAGTAGATACCTAAGGCATCATCATGAGAGACAAGGTTCACATGTGCATCGCCAATAAGGGAAGACATATGACTAGTAGATGTGACATCCACCAATTGTGAGACCGAAGTTTTCATCAAACAAGGTTCGTCACAATCACAATAGGAAACTATTAGGGAACTTTGTTTTTCCTAAATTACCAACTAACCTCTACACATTAAATCATTAAGCCAGAGCTTCATCTGTTTATTTCAAGGCTATCCACACAGTTTGTGCAAGAGATAGTGCTAATATAACCTAACTTGTAAGGTCCTAATGGAAAATAGAGGCATATGAATGGAAGGAACAACTTGAAATTCCAAAAGAATAAACTCATACTTGGCTTGTAGACTTCAATCCAAAAAACTCAAGTGTGCTAAAGGAATCAAATCACTAATTATTCTGCCAAAAATAGTAAAGAAGTCCAATTGAATACCAAGTTGTTTCCTAGCGAATTGTATCTTCAGGAAAGGAAAAACACTATAAATAGCGATGAATTCACCATAAATGATATAAAATCATAAGAATTAACAATTCTACATTAATCAACAAGAAACAACAAGGAAAGATAACACTCCAAAGAACTGATTGTAATAAATCTAACTCTGTGATATTCAACTGTAGCTATTGAAAAAGCTCAAACTTTAACAATAAATATGATTAACATCAAGTATATCTAGAGAACAACTAAATAATCAAATAACAAGAAATGAAAGTGGAATACAAACTTAATAATATAAGAAAGGGTAATAGTCATTCTAGGAATCAGCCCAAAACCACTAAAATTCAACTACCTTGTGGCTAACTCAACACAATAAGTAAATTTAAACTGCAAACGTCTCCATTAAATTATAACAAATAAATTACAAGAAATGTATGTAGAGATTTACAATGTAGATCAAAATTATTATATCTCACACTCTCTTCTCTCCCCATTTACTAAGGTTCAATCCCTCATTCTTATTACAAAATTAATCTACTTTCAAATAGAGAGTGATCCTGAGAACCTCAAGAATATCAGGATGCTCTATTCAACTTATGAAAGTCTCCATCATGTCCCAGAATAGTAGGGTCAGATATTTTCTCCAACTGATTCATCTAGGATAGAAGTTAATCTCTTTCTGCTATCTAAAATTAACATGAACAGTCCCACATAATCCGTTCTTCTTTAAATATTCCAGGAACAACATCCGTTATCATATATCCCTATTCAAATAATATTTCAAATCATAAGTAAACCATTATTTTCATGGTTTAAATCAATTAAAAAGAGGTAAAATAATGAAATACATTTGACTCATTTTTTTAGCTTGAGGGGGCTTGCACCCAGGTTCAGAGTTAGTTGTCCTAACCAACAAAACCTTACATAACCAGCCTTTTCGGAAACAACCCATGTAGCAAAGGTTACAATCTCACCTGAGGTTGTATTAGGGGATGCTATAACCAGCCTTCCACATCCAGAAGTCTATGTGATGTGGTTTAAGGTGCTTCTACAGTTTTAGTTTAGATCTAACCTTCGCAAACCCTTATTCATGAAACTTAGATTCTTTTCAGTTAAATAAAGTTATAAGCTTCACATAACTATCTAATAATGCACAAAATAACATCTAACTATTGGTCCAGTTCTTCGTGGAGCAATCAAAATAAAATACAGATAAATATCACTCAGTTGCGTGTAGATATAGAAAATACACAATACATAAAAAGAGACATAGTTTTTCTTCAAATATATTTTTATTACTTCATATCTTCCTTTACAACTTTTCCAGACCCTGTGCACATAGAAATAGGGGCCCACACACTTAGCTATAGACTTACCAAGGTATCCATGCACTCAACTGCAGGAGATTTCCCTTTCACCCAAAACATAGAAAGATCTACAATTACACACTCAAAATAATATCATCACATCAAGTTAGTTAATCCCCTTACAATTGCTAAGATATCCCTTTATATATCCTTCTCTCTTACAATACCATGGTTTGCAAACCATGGGTGGATCTCAAAACAATACCAAAATATAAGGGATTTTGACGTTCCTAAAACACTGTGACTCCTATTTGACCTGTGCTACTCATGCTTTGCTCCTCAAAATTCAGAGAAGTACAATATCTTAATAAAATATGACCCAGGGACCCCATCCCAACAGGCCCCCAAGACAATTATGTGACTCGTCCTTGAGTCACTCCACTGTTATGCTCTAGATCTTTTCTTTTATGCTAGTGAATGAAGACTTCACTGGGTGAAGTACCTCCGTGTATTGAATACTTGCATTGCACTTCTTCAACCCAATTTTCTGTCGTTGGCCCATTTGCTAATAAGTTGATGGTTCCCTATGCCTACTGCATACTCTTAAGCATTCCTTCCACACTCTGTGAGAGTTTCCCTTCTTCTTCTTCCCATGGATCCATATGTGCAGTGATTTTCTTCATCTTCTTTCGCAACTCCTCAATCTGCCTTTGTAGGGAAGTCCACTTTTTCAATTGATTGAACTGTTTCATAGGGAAAAGGTGAACGTCATTTCCCTAATGTCATGGTACTGCAATTGTTTATCTTGAATGGAAACTTTGATATTCTTCACCTATGGGTCCTTCTATAGCAAACCCCAAATTTCTAGAGTTTCTTCAAACAATTGGCTACACTCCTTGACTACAACATCGAGCTTTACCTTGTTTGTACTGATGTAAGCCTCGCGCTGCTCTCTGTTGTGATATTCTTCTAACGCTAGCAATTATGCGAGTCATTCCTCCATGATGTCACGATCCGCCATCTCAGTTATTGTTGCAATTCTATGACTAGGCACTATGTATTCCATTGGAATTATTGCTTCATATCCGTAAACCAGTCAAAAGGGTGTTTTCCCAATCAATTTATCACATGTAGCCCTATAGACCCATAGAACCACTAGTATGCACACATCCCAATAATTCCTATTAACATTTCATACCTTTGTGAGGAAATTCTCCAAGATATTGTTGAAAGCTTCAATAATATCATTTGCCTTGGGGTGATATGGCAAACACTTTTGATGGTACATCTAGAACTCTTTTGTTCAAGTTGTGATTGTCTCATTTAGGAAGTGTGATCCTCTATCACTCATCATAATTTTTGGGCATCCAAACATTGACAAAATAAACTCAAATATGAACTTCGCAGCGATGTCCACACTACAATCCTTCACAAGTTATGCCTTAGCCTACATGGTTAAGTATTTTGTTGCAGTGATAATATAACATGCTTGTGTATTTTTCTGTGTTGGCTGAATAAGCCCAAAAAAGTCAATTTCCCACTTATCAAATGCTTTTAATGTGACCTATGTATTTAATACAAGTTCATCCATCCACGATGGTCTCCCAGTCTTTTGACACACATTGCATGCACTACAGTATTCCTTGGAATCTTTACGTACGGTTGTCCACCAAAGTCCTGCTCGTAGGATATTCTGCACAATAGCCTTACCTACATAGTTTCATATGACAATACCACCATGTGCTTCTACTAGAATATCGTGTCTTTCATATTGAAGTGCATATCAACATAGAACTTCATCTGAACCCATGTTATATAGTTGTCCCGCAATCACAGAAAAATCGACAGCCCTAACAACTAGTTCCTTCTTTTGTTGCATCGTATAACCTTCAACAACTATGCTAGTATACAAAATCTAATTTATGTTTGCATAATGTTTGTCCAAAACCCTAACAGCAAAGAGTTGCACATCAAGTAATCCATATATATTTGTAGCTCTTCACCATTTTCAATTTGAGATAAGTGGTTTGGTCCAACATTAAATCTCTTGGGTTTCACTATGACATCGGAATCATATTCTTGAAAAGGGGGAAACCACCTATAGATTCCTCCCCCCCAACACAATCTTATTTACAAGGTACTTCAAAGAAGAATGGTTCATGTACATCTTAAAGTGTGCACCTAGTAGATAATGCCTAAACATTTGTAGTTCATAAACCATGGACATACCTTCATGCTCTATGGTTGAGTAGTTTCTTTTAGCCTTAGATATGTTTTGATTCGCGAAGGCAATTGGGTGAACAATATCTCCTACCCCTGGTTGTGTTAAGATGACTTCCAATGCTATGCAAGATAGATACACATGCACATGAAGTTTTTTCTTCCAATATGGGAATATGAGGATTGGCACTGTAACCATCTTCTCCTTCAAAGTATCCAAGCTCTTCTGACAATCATCATCCAAGAAAAAATTAACATCCTTCCTTAACAACTTCTCCATGGGCATAGTGATCTACGCATATGTCTTAATAAACTTCCTATAGTACCCAGTATGACCAAATGCCATGCATAGATTCTTTCTATTCCTAGGGGGCTCCAGATTGATAATGACAATGATCTTAGTAGGGTCTACCATCAATCCCTGTTTACAAACAACCAGGCCTAATAATATTTCATAAGCTACACACAAAATGAATTTATTCATGTTGAGAGAGATATGGTATTTCCAATAGGTATCTAACATCAGGTGCATATTAAAGACGTGCTTCTTGACCAACCCAAACACTATCTAATCATCGAAGTAGACTTCCAAAAACTTATGAATGAACTCCTTAAACACCGTGATAACCACCCTAGAGAAAACTGAAAGAGCATTTTTTGAGTCTGAAAGGTATAATTGTATTCTAGAATGAACCCCATTCGATAGCAAAGGTAGTATTGCTTCTATCCTCTAGTGAAATATTAATTTGGTGGTATCCTGAGAATCCATCTGTAAATGAGTAAGATTCCCATCCACCAACATTCTCAAAAAATTCACTTGGAAGCGGTGTAGGGAATGGATCATGGACACATGCATCATTGAGTTTCGGCAAAGCTATGCAAATCCTAATATCACCTTTTGTTTTGTTTTATTGGACCACCATCAGACTAACCCACTCAAATTCCTCTACAAGCTCAATTATTCTGGATGCAAGAATTTTATCGAGTTCCTCTTGTACCTTTTCCTTATAATTGGGGTTCAACCGATATGGGTGCTGCTTAACGGGCTTCACATTGGGTTTTAATTTGATCTTCCTTACCCCTAAATCTCCTACTCTCCCCTTTAAGTTAGACAATTTGGTTGGAAATAAATCCTCATATTCATGTAATAATTCAGCTACCTTATCCACTGTATCTTCATCCCAATAATCACCAATATATTTTGGTTCTCCCTTTGAACCAATGTTCACTCACTTTGTGCACAACGATTGTGAAATATCAAGGATCTCTGCATTAGGTCCCCCAACTTCACGTTGTCCCTCTATTTCAGAGATATTAATATTCCCTAGATCCTCATCGGATTCTTCCATTGTAACATCATAACATTATAAAGGATGTTGCAACTTTGTACTCCAGTCAGGTCGTACCCATGTGATAGGTTCGATGGGTGTTCAGAAGATCACTTCTTTAAGCTCCAATGCATTCAAACCCATCTTCAAAGCTGAATGTGAGTAAGAAAATCTCTTTCATCTCATCCTAGTCAATGATCCCATGTCGCAACTCTGTTTCTAAATACCAATTCTTTGGGATAACATCCAGGATATGAACAAAGATATGCACCTACTCAGGTTGAGTTATTTCACCCCACAGCTTAATCCATTGTGCCATATGTTCACATGGATCATCCTTCCCTGTGTACTCTTTAGTCAGTCAGGTGTTTGTGTAGCCAAATAATCATTCGACGATACAACTTCCAGTCAACAAATTTATCCTTGTGTGTACCGTACCATCTTGCAGGCGTAACTCTTAATGCTAGATCTAGGGCCTGGAATCGATGTTCCTTTGGTACATCCCTTTCAAATGTTCAGGAAATATATTAACATCACCCAGGCCATCATAATAGGGTAACTTATGTACCTTAGTAGATACAAAACATAATGATTTTGTAAGCCGATTACATTGTAGCGTAGAGACCTCATACAACCTATTCTACCAATTTTCTAACTCTTCATCTGAGTCTGATTGGTAGAAGTTTTTCTTCTCCCAAATGACCCTCCCATCTGTAGTAGAATTGATCCAATATTCATTCTACGCAGTTAACTTATAGATGTGTAGAATTTCAATCATGAACCTTCTATTGGATCCAGTGGGACAATTACTTGAAGTTCGTTTTTCTCAAATACCATGATTTGCTTGTTTAAGTTGATGATTTCATTCATGTCAAAGGTCCAATAAATATTGTGCAATGCTGGGTATGGATTACTATCATCAACGATCTTAATAACTTTGAAATTAACCACTACTCTTTCTCCTTCAGTATCTGTGGTTATTCCATGGAGGTGCCCCATTGGAATTATCTTCTACTGATTCACCATGTGTAGTTGAATTGGTGACCATTGTAACTTAGGCTTTCCCATGCATTCCAAGTCTGTTTCGGCAGTATATTAGCATCAGATCCTAAGTCTAGGATTACTTGATCCATTTTGAAATCATCAATCTATGCAATCAGTCGCATCTCCCTACCAGTTCTTTTCCTACTTTGGTCTACCTTATTGACTACACGATGTCCAGGTGACAACTAATCCTTGTTGGTGCAGTTATCTATCAATTATTGCAATCCCTCTACTACCTTCAGATCCCATAGTAACTTCATACGGGTTTGTGGAAACAATTTCAACATTGTGGGATCTGACTCTTGGGTTGTAATAGCATCTTCAAGTTTCTCATTTCATGATGCTATCCACATTAGGTTCTAAGATGTAGAAGAACCTGGACTAATAAAATTCTTTCTTTCCTCCATGAATTTCTCTTTCTCTTTCTGTAGATCAAACCAAACATTCTTTTCACCAACTTTTCCGAACCATGAACCTAATTCTCATTGTTTTCCTTCAACCTTGTATTTTCCAGTGGATACATTACTTCAGGTGACTATGTTGACACTATGATCATCTTCACGTTTCTCAGACCTCATCATTTGAAATTTTTGTGTTAGCTTCTCGATCTTATTCTCCTTCATGTTTACTATTAAGATTGGTAAATATTCTATAACATGATCAAATTGATGGCAATAATGACATGAAGAGTGAATTGGATTATAACAGTCACACACAAAGTGTCCTGGTTCTTCACAGTTGTAACAAGTTATCTGGCCCTGTCCTCCTCCAGCTCCTCCTCCATGAGATGTAGGTGAGCCTTGGTTGTTTTGCACGCGGTTTTCAACCTGCATCATGTATAGTGGAGTTATGTCCATCATTAGCTCATAGCTTTGACAATTTCTCTCATCATGACCAACTATTTTACAAAAGTTACATTTTTTTTTTTTTTAGACTGTAGAAACTTCTGTAAGAAGTAGCAATTATCACTTGAATGTTGTCCTGAAACATGGAAAATACTACACCAGGTACTTGCACCAGTGCTTGATCTAGTGGGAGACTCTAGTTTTAGTGGGTTAGGACCTCCCATGGCTATATAATCCTAGAATACAAGGCATTTCCTTATGATGAACTTTAGCCTTACATTTTGTGCACCAATATTCAAAAAGTGTCTTAGAATTAACCTCCTTTCCCTTCTTCAGATCCCGCAACTCCATATTCAGGCTCACTAGTTGTGCCTAGATATGTTGAACTCCTACATTTGTATCCTAGATCAGTGAAGCCTCTAGCTTCATTTAGATTTCCAGTGCTTCATCCTTAGATCCAATATTCTGCTGAGATAACGGTAACCTTAAGTGAGGTAATAACGAAGCTATGTACTAGTCCCTATGTTATTCATCCGAGATCTAAAGGTTAGCTTGACTTAGTAAAACACTTGAGTCATTTATCTATATCCCATGTAGTTTCATTAACCTTTTTCTCAGTGTCCTTGATCTCAGCCACACACTAAGATTTTGAATTCGTCTTCATAAATTCCACTTTCAACGCATCCTTCGTATTAGCGAATGAAGTAGGCAGGTGATTTGTGATGTATCTGATATACTAGGTAAGCACCCTGTCTTGTAGCACTGTAACGAACTGTGATTTCTTTATATCATCATCATTGATATATTATGATTTCCACATATCTTTGGCGATGAACCAAAATTGTTTGGGATCCTCTGATCCCTGACCCCTAAATACAAGCATTTTTATCGTATTTTCCATATTGAATAACGGAGGTGGAGGTATAGGTGTATGCGGTGGAGGCAAAGGTGGAGGTAGAGTGGTCGGATACTAAATTCCAGAAGTACCCTTATCTACAGCCTACACTGCACATCTAGGCGTACTAGGGCTACTTCGTTCTTCTTCATTTTTAGACTCTCCTAATAAGGGAATGTATTCACTTTCGATAAATTTGTCTTAATCTAATTTCAATCACTTTGAACTTCATGTAGATCCAATCATATGCCATTTAAACATTAAGGTAAAGGCATAACCCTCTTTTCACATAAAATCATTTTAATCCAAGTATTTAGCGATTTGCGGCACTTACCTCTTGGTCCCTTAAAGAATCGTTGTTCGGATTTTCTATAGGACAAAAACGTATCTATTTCAAATTCTGTGATGAAACCACCCAAGATAATATAAATCTAGTAATCAACTACCCTCATAACCTTATAGTTAGATACTTCAAGGCATTTGATGAGTTCTAGAGTCCACACAATAGGATCGTTGAGCTTAAGAGTAGGTTCGCTATCTTCTAGTTTGGACAACTTGTATATTTCACAAGAGAACTATGAAAATAAAACTTTGTGTACTTATGTGTAGAAATACCTTGTAACTACTTTTCTTTTAATAAGTGTGGATTCCAATTCTCCTAGACTATAAACTCATGCATATTCTGATCTATCAGCTTTTCGATTTCCTTCTTAGTTGGTAGATCCACATACCACATGCCACATCCCTCAAATAGATCTCGGTCCCAACAACATAACCATTTGTTGGCTTGAGGGGGATTGGACCCAGGTTGAAAGTTAGCTACAATAACCAACAAAACCCTACATCAACAACCCTTTTAGCAACAACCTGTGTAGCACAAGTTGTAGTCTCATTTGAGTTAGTAATGGAGGATGCTGGAACCAAGCTTTTGCATCCAAAAGGCTATGTGACATGGTTTAAGGCACTTCCATAGTTTTATTTCACATTTGACCTTCACAAACCTTTATTCATAAAAATTTGATTAATTTAAGTTAAAGAAAGTTATAATCTTCATGTAACTATCTAATCATGCATAAAATAACATCTAACAGTTGATCTAGATTTTCACAGAGTAATTAAGATAAAATATAGATAAATATCATTCAATTGCACATAAATACAAAAAATACATAGTGCATAAAAATATGCATAGTTTTACTTGAATTAGATTCTATTACATCAGATCTTCTATTACAACTTTTCCAGACCATGTGCACATAGCTGTAGGGGCCCGCACACTCATCTACGGACTTACCAATGTCTCCGCGCACTTAGTTCTAGGAGCCTTCCCCTTCACCCAAAAAACAAGGAGGATCTACAATTACAAACCCAAAATCATATCATAACATGAAGTTAGTCAATTGCCTTAGACTTGCTAAGACGCCCCTTTATATATCCTTCTCTATTACAATACGATGGTCCATAGACCATGGGAAGATGTCAAAAAAATACCAAAATATATGATTTGGATTTAAACAAGAACACAACAAATTATAGATATCACCATAAATATAGAGATGCAATAGAAATAATACTTCATTTCATTAATGTAAAAGACTAAAATATGCTTATAGACAAAGATGGAAATAAACCAGCTAGGGCGATGGTAGCTTATCTATGAGAAGAGATGTGGTGGTTACATGCCTCTGAACTGTGTTACCATGAGGCTAGAAGGCCCATTTATTGTTGAGAAACAATGGAAAACCCTGAGCATCCAAAAACCTAACCCTAGGAGATGAAGCGCCAAATTATGGGCCCCATTTGGTTAAATTGGTACATCAACTTCCCGGTGTCATAACTTTGGCATACAATCTTTGTTTGACATGCACAATACCTCGTTAGAAAGATCTATCTAAGGACTACAACTTTTGAGTGGGAAATAATGGTCTATGATACCATATTTCTCACAGTTTTCCAAAAAAAACATCTTTTAGGGCCTCAAAATAGCTCTGGAAGTTCGGGACCTAAAAAATTGCAAAAGATAGTATTTTGTGCTACAATTAAGGAAACTAACAAACTGAAAGAGATAGTTGTGGGGGTCCAAGTGGGATAAGTGGGTGTCTACAAACATTCACCTGGATCAATATAAGAGGTTTTGACCTTCCTAAAACCCCTTGAATCCTATTTGACCTACATTATTCGCACTCTACTCCTCAAAATGTGGATACTTATAATATTTTAACAAAACTTAAGATAGGGGACCCCATCCCAACACCTTTCTAGAATCTATATGGTGCAAGATATCACATTCTACATATAGAAATCCTTTGAAAATAAGCATAAAAATAAGAAATAAGATAAGAAAATTGTATCAATTATGAAGCCCAACATCACCCCCAGCTTATCTTTTTGCATGACCTAGTGCAAACAAACGATTGACATGAAAAGTACTTTGGGAATAGGCCGGGTAAGGTTGTTCTCCTACATGCCAAAATCCATTCCTACTCCGAACTTCTTGAAAGTCAACATACCTACATGCCTTTGTCAAGTCATATTCATATTTGTAGGAGGATTTAGAAAATCAAATTATGGGACATTTGTATTTGCACCCCATCCAACTAAGATGTTATTCTAACACCAGATAAGCATAATCTTGCACTCTACCCATAACATGTTAGAAATTATGAAAGCCAAAAGGTTCTCTATTTTTAATTTCACCCGATGATGCCTGCCATCTCCACTTGCCTCCTCAAAGACCTTCAACCATAATATCCCCCAAGCATTCGAGTCTCGATTGTGGAACTTCATTGTGAATGGGTGCTAAGGTAGAAAAAACACCAGATTGTCACATCAACCTTTTATGATGGATAAGCATGCGTATAGGACTCCGTAGCTCCCCTATAAACTTGATATCTAGGCCAAGTTATCTTCTTTGGAATGTATGATAAACTTTAGCCCACTTTATTTGATTAAGGGAGAACGAGATAAAATATTGAAACTGTGCATCCCCTATGAAAGGAACATCATTCTCATCTATAGTTGCAACAAAATCTATAGAATGTCCTTGAAGAGAAGAATTTTCAGGTTCTCTCGAGGATTTTCAAATAACAATAGCTATAGAATTAGGAGGAGAGATTGGAGAATTAGGAAACGTCTTCTATTTTGAAGGATTTTTTGAACAAGCTACAACTTCTTCTAAATTTAAAGACTTTAGAAATTTCTCTAATCTATCCAAATTTTGGGATACTTGCATTTCTTTCTCTTTAGGAGAATATTCTTGATGAATCTTCCATTTTTTCATTTTGTATCAAGAAATTATTGAGGCCCACTTTCATCCAGCGGCTGTTCAAAGGAGTCTATAATATTTCATGATTTAGCCAACCTAGGTGCTTTCTCATTTTTCTAGTAGGGAGGCGAAGAGGGAAGCCATTCTTTTCTCTACGATGGTTAATTTTGAGGGGTCGGTGTTTGTGTTGTTCCCTGTAGGGTACCCTCTACCATGGAGTTTTCATTTTGATTAGCCTCTTCATTCATCTCTAGCTACTCATTATTAAGTAGGGTATCTCCAGAATCTCTAATGGGTTCTTCACTTTTTGGTGGAGCCTCAACATTTCCTAAGAAATACTCACAACTCATTTGTACTTGATTCAAACCTCTGAAAACTATTAGTTTTATGAGCCCATAGTGACTTACAACTGAGGCTTGGTCCTTAGATAATTTAGTCCTTAATATAGTTTCATGCAATAACACATTCATAAAATAGGGAAGGTTTATGATTACCTTCCATCTCAATCCTACAATTAATTTCAAAGGTCGACCTCTTACCACATCATACCATCCATTACACGTAATGTACCTTTGTATGATGCTTGCTAATTCCTTCCATGGCTCCCTTTCCCTTTCCTGGCCAGTTCCTATCCAAGGTTTGTAAACAGGAATGCTACATTTTGTAGCAGAGTATGTATATTGAAAAACATCTCTCCTTCTGTGGAAAGTCCCATCACTTCTACCAAGACTTCTTAATTTACCTATATCTATTTTGCATTTTCCACTCATACCCCATTGCTCAAATTCCTCGTAAATTGCAAGGAAAATTCATTATAAAATCCTTGCAGTCACAAGAAATAGTCTGACCACCCTACTTGATCTAGAATGTTGCACACTTGGTTAGAGATCCACATCTAGGAAGGTTAAATACACACCAAATGGATGCCCATTTTCAATGTTCCACAGGGAGAAAATTGGAGCTAATAACATCAGAGTTCAGAAAATATAGAGACATAAATGATGCACAGAGTGGAGAATTCAACAACCATAACATGCAATGATGTTTCCTTTTTTTATTTATTTAGGCATCCAATTGTATATTTGACCTTGAACCCCCCCAATGAAGTTAGATATTGTCCACAATCATCCATCATGCGTTTTATACATTAATACGTTTGACGTGACTTAACGTATAAGGATATATTAATTAGACATAATGGAGCAAGCATCAAAAATAGAAATAAAAGGCGATGCATGTGACGTAATTATTGAACACATTAATCATAAAGCATGCTAACAAAACTAGATATTATGACAGCCAAATAATGAAAATTATAGTAAAAGCATGTGTAGATATTTTAAACTTCAAGAAATGGATAAGATGATATTCCCCAAAAATTTACCTTTAGAGAAAAATGAAAGAAGTTTAGAATAGACTTAGTATATCTTAAAAAAAATGATTACATCCATGATATGTAGCTTATGCATATTTATCATCACCACATCCCAAGGAAAGATCTAATAAGTTTCCATGGTAATCCAAAGATATTCCTTTATTATTGCTAAGGGAGGGCGAAACAGCTAAATTTATATGGTAATTTCAAATTTACTTCAATACCATAGGCATGTCCTCTGCTACCATAAGGTGTTCACAGCCTTGTCAATGTTTCCTTTTAACCCATTGATATTCCATATTCCCATTTTAGTAGAAAATATTCATAACTTTTTTTTTTTTTTTTTTGACAAAAGGCCATTTTTCTGGAGTGGTGACTAGTTGGTAACAATGCCATTCACAAGAGGTAATGGGATGAACAAGCCATATCAGGATGATACCTCTTGTCCTTCAACCTAATGGTTGAAGGCCATTACCCTGACTTGGTGACCTAAGTAGGTCGACTCATTATGAGACCTCCTATCCTTTATTTTATTCCCTTGCTCTTTTTTGTTATTTATTTATTTTTGTTTTGTTATGAAAATATATCAGTAAATGGGGTACCTTATCAACTCCTTAAGAGTCAGGGATGGCGTAAAAATTACCTTTTTAGCTTGCATTTTTCTTTCCAAAGTTTATTCTTGAAGGAGAACAATGAGCTATTAGAAACTAAAACGAAGGAAAATTCCTCTAGTCGTTATTGAAGGAATGCATTATAAATATCTTTATGTATTTACAACATCAAGGTTTTTTAAAGATTAAGAGGTTTAGAAGTATATTAAAAACTCCTTATAAAACATTATCTTATGGAAATCACTTGGGTGAACTAATTGTCCCATCATTATATCAAGGAATAACTTTAATTAAAAAAGCAAGCTAAAAAGATCAACTATGTCTAAAAAAGAAATTGTAGCTTAGAAAACGACAATCGTGACTAAGGAAACAACAACTATGACTAAGGGAACAAAAACTGTGACTAAGGGAACAACAAATGTATTTAAGAAAACAACAACCATGGCCAAAGGAACAACAACTATGACTATGGGAACAAAAAATTTGGCTAAGGGAACAACAACATTGGATATATATATATAATATATATATATATTCAATAAAAACATTCAAAATAAGTATGTACATTATATACAAAATGAAAGAAATTTTGAAAAACACTTTAGTTGTATGTACCTGTGAGGTTACCTCCCTAATCAACTATAACCTGCAAATTGGAATCATTATTTACCTCGTGAGGAAAATACTCCCATTTGAGTGGTTGGTGATACAGATAGAGCTAATTTCCATTGGCAAGGAAAGAGATGCTAGAACCGTCAATCATAGTAAGGTTCACCGTGTCGTTATCATAAACTTTAGTGATCCCATATGGTCCCAACCATCTTGCTTGGAGTTTCCCTGGGAAATATTGGAATCTGGAGTGATATAATATCCTCCAGTATCCCTTCTAAAATACTTTCTTCTTGATCAACCGATCATGCAATTTGGCCATTTCTTGTTGAATAAGTGTTGTGCGTTGCAAGGCCAATAGGTGCATTTCATCTACTTCATTATGTTGTTTCAAGTGTTTCTTTTGCACTTTTGTAAAATCCAATCCAACTTCCCTAGCGGTTTTGGGAGTCTTGATTTCAAATACGATTGGAAAAATGGGCTCCTTATGAAAAATAAGCTAATACGGTGAATATCTAGTGGTGTTGCACCAAGTTGTTTGATAGGCCCATAAGGCCTCGGGGAATTTGGCAGCTCAATTCTGACGATTCGCAAATACTGTTTTTGTAAGATTATATCCATGAATTTATTCGTGCTTCCCACCTGTCCATTTTCTTGAGGATGGTAAGGATATGTAATTATGTGTTTAATACGATACTTCTGTAAAGTAGTAGAAATTTTGTGGGTGGTGAACTGTGATCCCCCATATGTTATAATCTCTCTAGGTAATCCATACTGCATAAACAATTCAAATAGAAACTTAATGACTGCCTCTTCTATAACCCTTGAGAGAGCTACTACAACCATCCATTTAGTTACATATTTTGTGCCAACTAGAATATACATCTTCTGATTTGAGGGTGGGTTAAAGGGGCCCACAAAATCTATTGCCCGTATTTCAAAAAGTTTGAGTACCATTTGCAATAGATAGGGAATTTTGTCGGCTTGAATGGGGTGACCCATCCTTTCACAACTATCACAATTCTAGACATATTTTCTTGCATCTTTAAATATTTTGGGCTAGTAATAACCCATTTGTAGCACTTTATGACTGGTTCTACGATCAATGAAATTCCCACTGCAGGGTTTGTCATGAAAAGCATTGATAATATCATAAAATTCGTCTTCCCTAATTCATTTGTGGATTTAAAGCTCAAACCCTGTCTGGAATAGGTACCCATCAATCTAGGAGAACTACACACTGCATTGAAAGATAAGATTCTTTTCCCAAGATAGTAAATGTGTTGGTAGTTTTCGTACTACCAGGTAATTGGCCACATCAAGATAACAGGGTGTTTTAACTATCACAACAAACAAATATTCATTAGGAAACTGGTCTTCCATAGGTAAAGAATCAACCACTATCAAAACTCTAGACATAAAATATGCAACAAGATTCTCCTTCCTGATTCAATCCTTTATGGTGATATTGAATTCCTTTAACAACAATAACCAATGATTTATTATACCATTAGTAACAAGTTTATTAGCTAAATATCTAATGGAAGAATGAAAATATATAAAAATGCTAGGTATCCTATTATGTAGTGACAAAATTTATTTATATCATAAGAAAGAACTAAGAATTATTTTTTCCGTCAATGTATAATTTAGCTCTACCAATGTAAGATTCTTGCTTATATAATAAATGGCATAAGGATTTTTATCTTCTTCATGTCCAAGTACAACTCCTATTGTTGTGTCTGATGCATCAAATGAAATGTGGAATGGTAAATTCTAATTTGGCCCTCATAACATAGGGTCTGTGGAGACCAACTCCTTAGGATCTCCAAAAGCAACATCACACATGTCAGTCCATTCAAATTCCACATTTTTTGTCAATATATATAGTGGTGCTACTATTTTTTTTGTTTATAAAACAAAGATAATAACCAGCATAACTAAGGAAACTACACACCTTGACTGGTGTTCGAGGAGTAGGTAGTGTAATAATTACCTCAATCTTTTTTGGGTCTACTTGGATGCTTTCAAAAGAGATGTAATGCCCCAGAACTATTCCCTCTATCATTATCATATGAAATGTTTCATTACTAAGGCATAATCTGGTAACTATGCACCATTTAAGAACTTTTTCTAGATTCTATAAGGCTTGGTCAAAATCATTTCCGTAAGGAGTACAATCATCCATTTATAGCTCAAGTCTTTCACTAATTAAGTTAGAAAAGATACTCAATATTTCCCTCTTGAAAGTGACAAGTTCATTGCATAGCCCAAATGGTAAAATCCTGTATGCAAATGTTACCCATGGATAGGTGAACGTGGTTTTGTCTTGATCTTCGGGAGCAATATGGATTTGGTTATATCCACTAAATTCATCCAGGAAATAGAAAATTTTATTTATAGCAAGAGTGTCAAGGACCTTATATACAAATGGAAGAGGAAAGTGATCATTTTGTGTAGCTTTATTCAATTCTCTGTAATCCACACAAATTCTCAATTCTGCATTTTTCTTAAGGACCACAACTAGCGGTGAAACTCACTCACTGTTAGAAATAGGATATATGAAATTAACATCAAGAATTTTCTACAAATCTTGTTTTACTACATCCCTAAGGTGTTGATTTAATATTCTTTGAGGATGGAAAATGGCAAGTGCATGTTTTTCAATATAAATGTGATGTGTACACACTTGGGGATCAATGCCTCTCATATATTAATATTCCCAAGAAAAATCCTATTTATATTTATAGAGGACTTGAATTATTTTTTTACATTGTAGGCCATTGAGATTAGCATTAATATTCAAAGTCTTACTAGGTTCAATTTCGGTGGGAACACTATTATGAAATGCAATTGTGTGTATATGTTCATTATTCAAAACCTCCAATGGGTCTCCTCAGGCTTCATTATCAAGCATAGGTTTTAACATTTGACATATTGGATTTCTAATAGTAGAAGGTTTGTTAATAAAACAATTAATTACATCATCCTCAGTTTTCCTTTTAAAAATAATATCTTTATCTAGAGTAATGTTGGCATGGAATCACCCCAAGGAATGTTTTAGGGCTTAAAGACAAAGTTTTGATCGAATCCTTTTGTAAAAGCTCCACGAATTGTGGGAGTGGGGCGCGAAATTATAATAGAGTCATAGGGTTGTCCACCCAAGTTTCTGTAATGTAACGTTGGCTAGATAGACCTACCCATGGTCCGTGGACCATGGGATTGTATATATAGAGTGAGGCTGTAAGTGTAAAAGATAACCAATAACGAATGGAAGAAAAGCATGAGAAGTCTAAGTGATTGAGTCGAAGTGTAAAGCGTGTTTGTGGGTCGTACAGTAGGAGAAGGCTCTGCAGTGAGTGCACAGAGGCCTAATAGTCCACAGCTAAGCACACGAACCCCTGCAGTAGAGTTCGTATGGTAGGTCGAGTCTATAACCATTGGGAGAATCAATAAAGAGAAGTTTTGCTATAATTCTGTGTATATTTTCCTCGTTTAATACATGATTGGATATAATTTGCAAGTATGCTATTTATTTACTATGCGAACCTGAATGAATGATTTGTGTTGCTAATTATAACTTAAGACATTCAGGTAGGCAAAAGTAATTAATTAAAATTGGAAGATAACTAAGATCTCGGGCAATAGTGTAGAGTGTGGCACAACCCCTCATTACGACTGCGCGAAGGTAGTGTATTAGGTGATGAGGAGTGGGAAGTGTGCTAAGCGACCTGTGTGTGTGAACAAAAAGATGACTAGTCGTACCTCCGAGACATCTCAAGGGTGCTAAAACCTTGTTTTAGAACACTCCCATACTACTTCGGGTGAGACCTCAGTCCACACTCTGTGGACTGTTGCCGAAAAGGATAGTATTATAGGGATTTGTTTCGCTAGTTAACTCCAAACTTGGGTCAGGCACAAGCCAACAAGTAAGAAGAGACAACAAATTTTCTTACTGATATTTGGGAGGGAATGATTGATAATTGTTAATTAATAGGCTGGGTCTAGCAGGTAGATATAAGATAAGACTTTTAATGAAAATCCCTTTTGCAATTGTCATGTTTCCTCTCTGACACCTTCTATATGCATCTGCAGTTTCCAACCATGGTCTTCCTAATATCAAAGGATCTCCATCCAACCTATTTCTAGGATTGATAACTAGAAAGTCCACTAGATAGTATCAGGAATCTACTGAAATGATAATATCATCCAAATTTTCTTCTAATTTTACTACTGATCTATCAACCAATTCCAACATAATGGAGTTCGGTTTCAATGTTGTGATTCCAAGGATCCCACAAGTTTCTACAGTCAAAATGTTTATTGAAGCTCCTAAGTCCACTAAGGTGTTTCATAAGTTATGACCTTGAATTTGAACAATAGCAACTAGGTTTCCAGGGTCGTCATATTCAATAGGTATTTTCTTCCCTAATATGAGATTAGAAAGTGTCCCAAGGACATGGAATGTCAGGCAGTCTTTTGGCTTTCTCTCAGGCTTCTTGACACATAGTTCTTTGATGGGTTTAGCATATATTGAGACATCTTGTATAACCCAGAGAAGAGGATGTTGGCATTATGTTTCTGGGATGGTTATATGTTACAGATGTTGTACTTGATGGCAACACCCATGGCATGGCTCTCAATTTGATGAGAATTAAGAAGTACACAGGAGAAAAGTTCACGGAATTTTATGTAGAGAAAAGTTTATAAAAGTTTATTTCATGTGGAGAAAAGTTGATGGAATTTTATGCAGAGAAAAGTTTATTTCATGTGGGAAAACTTACCTTTGGTCCATGGTAGTTAGTCCTTGGAATTTCAACCTATGGTTTTTGGACCATGGCATCTCGACAGACGTGTTGATCCCTAGTATTGAGTTGATGGTATTGGTTTGTTATGGTTTTGGCCCGTGGTATTGGTCCATGATTTGAGGAAGAGCTTGCCTATATAAAGCAAAGGAGATCATTTGGCTTGTGTATGCTTTTGGGTGAATATCTTAAGATCTGAAATATTGGGTTATTGTTTCAAAAGCTCGATCTATATGAAAGTGAA